>JAHLWY010006450.1:77500-85999 GCA_020002185.1 Paraescarpia echinospica | reverse complement strand
TGCTGTCTGTCTCCATCACTTTTAATCCTTCTAAACACTTTTGTATCATCCGCAAATTTTAACACCTTGCTTGTTATATCATCGTCCAAATCGTTGATATATATTAAGAATAATATAGGTCCTAGTACTAATCCCTGTGGTACCCCTCAATACCGATTTCCAGTTTGAAGCCTCCCCATCAACTACTACACGTTGTCTTCTGTCATTCAGCCATTTTTCTATCCAGTTTATTATACCATTTCCTATGCCATGGGCCTTTAGCTTAAGGAGTAATCTTTGATGTGGTACTTTGTCAAAAGCTTTTTGAAAATCTAAATAGATGATATCTACTGGTGATCCCTCATCTACCCACCTAGTGATGTCTTCCAAAAAACATAACATATTTATTAAGCATGACCTCGCTTTTAAAAACCCATGTTGAGATGGGTTTATCAAGTTATGTTTAACAAGAAAATCCATGTGATCTTTAATTAGTCTTTCTAATAATTTGCAAATCACTGATGTTAAACTCACTGGTCTATAGTTCTCTGACTTGTTTCTCGAACCTTTTTTAAATAACGGTATAATGTTTGCCTCTTTCCATTCTAAAGGAACCACTCCCTCTTCTATTGACAAATTGAAAACTGTTGCAAGCGGTACGCTAATTTGTTCTACAATTTTCAATAGTAGTTTGGGCGGAATCCCGTCCACTCCAGGTGATTTATTATCCTTCATAGCCCTTATTTTCTTAGCTACCATTTCCGAGGTTACAACTAACTGTCCTAAATAGTCTGAATATGCCCCCTTGAACTTAGCCTCTGGTACTGGCAGTGAACAAATATCTTCCCTGGTAAACACTGAACTAAAATGCTCATTCAGGTCTTCTGCCATTAAGAATCCCTCTGATATTGTATTTCCAGCACTATCTTCTAGAGGACCGACCTTATCCTGAACTTTCTGTTTGCTTCGAATATACGCATGAAAACTCTTACTGTCATGTTTTATATTACTAGCTAATTTTTTTTCATAGCTTCTCTTTAAATTTCTAATTTCAGCTGTAGCTTGATTAAGTGCTTCTTTATAAATGTTGTAGTCTTCATCATTTCCAGTACATCTATATGACTTCCACATCGTTTGTTTATACTTAATTTTCTAATGGCTTCTTTCGATAAGTGTTTCTTTTTAGACCGTTTCCCTTGTTTTTTGAAAGGTACAAATTTATCGACTATGCACTTAATTTAACTATTTAAGATATTCCAGCATTCGGTTGCTGTCTTATTCTTCAGTGTGTTATTCCAGTCTATCTTTGCTAAATATTTCTTCATGTCCTTATACCTTCCTTTGTGGAAATTTCTCCTATACTGCTTTTTACTATTCCTTTCTGATTTTGCTTTGATGGTAAAATGTATCTGGTTGTGATCACTACTCCCCAG
Organism: Paraescarpia echinospica; assembly: GCA_020002185.1. Classification (NCBI taxonomy): domain Eukaryota; kingdom Metazoa; phylum Annelida; class Polychaeta; order Sabellida; family Siboglinidae; genus Paraescarpia; species Paraescarpia echinospica. The sequence goes on along the minus strand of JAHLWY010006450.1, from coordinate 84,587 downwards.
TGGCTCACATATCTTGACATTGTCAACTAATTCTTTCTGTGAGGACAAAACTAAGTCTAACACATTCTCTCCCCTGGTTGGTTCTAGCACATGTTGAGAAAGGAAACTATCTTGTACTAAAACTAAAAACTTGTGGTCCTCACTCCCCATACTCTGTAGAGATTTCCATTGTATATGCCCATGATTAAAGTCCCCCATAATAATACAGTTCCGTTTGCTTACTTCCTTTATAGCGTTTTGTATTTTTTCATTCTCTTGTATGCTTATGTTTGGACTTCGATAAACTAACCCAACTGTTAACGTTGAGTTTCCTGTAACTATGTTACACCAAACAGCTTCTTCGCAATCTGCTTCTCTTTCTAATTTTATTTCATAAGCCTGGATAGATTCTTTAATATATAAAATAACTCCACCTCCCTTTCTTCCTATTCTATCTTTCCTAAACATTACATATCCTGTTAGTCCCAATTCGGCATCTGATATATCAGTGGTGGCCCACGATTCGGTTATACCTATTATGTGAGGGTCAATATCTTCTACCATAATGTTTAGTTCACTTCTTTTGTTTACTATGCTCCTTGCATTTAAACAAATGCATTTATATCCTGATTCAGAACAGTTTTCCAGGCTGTTCTTTGCCGATTTATTTCTGCTGTCTTTATCTATGCCTCCAGTTTCAGGCTTCTCTGTGAATCCCCCCTGCGAATCTAGTTTAAATAGATGCAGCCTGTCCCACTCTCAACAGATTGCAGCAAGTTCTCTGAGAAAATTGCTGCCCCCTTTCCACTTAGATGTAGGCCATCTCTCATGTACATATCTTCCCTCCCAACAAAGTATCCCCATAAATCTACGAATCCCACCCCCTCTTCTTTACACATCTGCTCAACTAGTGCGTTGATCGCCATCCTCTTGCAGTTTCTATATGTCGGCCCCCTTCCTCCCATTACTGGCAAAATTCCTGAGAGGATAATCTGTTCTACTCTTGTCTTCTTTAACTTCTTCACTAACTGTCTGTACTTCTGAACTATCCCAGTTGTTCCCTCCCTCTCTGCGTTATTTGTCCCTACATGTACTGGTATAGACCCTCCCTTGCCATGCCCCAGTACCTTCTCTACCCTTTCAGTTACATGTTCTATCCTAGCCCCCGGTAGACAAACAACGACGTCCTCCCCTCGCTTAGAGTCTTATCTGTCTTTCTCATAATCGAATCGCCCATAAACACCCTCTCTTTCCTCATTGCCCCCTCAATCACTGCCTCAGTGTAGCTCTTTCTACGGTTTGCATCTGTCTGGTTGTAATCTTGTTCCCCTGTCTTCTGCTCTCCCGTCACAATCTCGTCCGTTCCATTCTTTCCTGACGCTGTTTCTCTTGTCACCTTTCTTCCTCTCATCGTCCCTCCCGACTTCTCTTCTGTCACATGTACTCTCACTTCCTTTCTTCCCGTCATCTTTCCTCCCATTGCATTTCCTTCTCTCCTCTCCCGTCTCTTTTTCCCTCCTACCTCTTTCTCTACGGTCACTTTCTCTCCTGCCACCTTCACACCTGTCACATTTCCTGCCGTCGATCCTCCACTTTCTTCCCCTCCGATCACCTTCCCTCCTCTCAGTCTCCTTTCCTCGGTCTTGTTGCCACTACTCTGCTCCTTCAGTTTCACAGTATTCCCAACTTTATCCCTGTCGTCTCTCTCCATTCCATCTGTCTCCTTGCTGATTCTCATCTCCATCCCCTTCACAATATCTACCAACCTAGCTACCTCTTTCTCCAGACATTTCACCTTCCAACACCCCACGCACTGAAAGGTGAATCCCTCTTCCTTGGTTTCTGTCCATGACTTCGTACAGCCGGACAAGGCAAAATCCACCCAACTGTGGCAGTCGTCGCACACCAAGTGTCTCTTTGCCTTGACTTGCCGCTTGCAAGGCGCCATATCAGAATTTATTTAATAATAATAATCTAATTAGCTATTTAAAATAGTTTTGTCAACTGTGTTTACACTATTCACTTTTGTCAACTGTGTTTACACTATTCACTGTCTATGAGGTGTATCCTCAGATAGAAGAGCATTGCACTTCTCTGCAATATCAGTCTGGAAACTGGTCGAGTAACTAACTCAGTGTGGTTAGTCCAACATCTTACAGGGTGCGCAGCTGTTCCCTCAGTCGGCTGCATTCTGCTTCAACGTCACTCTCCATCTCAACTGCCATCGTCTGCGAGTCTTGTAGGATTGTCCGCAACTCCTGCGCACGTTTACCATGCCCATTCAACTCACGTTCCGCGTTTGTCTGTTTATCCCGCAGAACTCTGTTCTGATGTTCCTGCTCTCGTAGTTCCTTCTGTTTGCTCCACTTGAGCAGCGCACACACACTTTTCTTCAGGGTCAACTCCCGTTCCATTTCCACCAATGATTCCTGCTTTTCCTGCAAGCGCTTCTCCAGCGTGGCGTTGCCCTACCTCAGGTAGGTGACGTCACAGCTGTACTGTTGAGTGAAACGGTCGTATTTCTCAGCCAGTTTTCCCAGGGCAGCATTCAGTTCATCCCCCTGCATCCTCAGGGCAGCATCCAGTTCATCCCCCTGCATCCCCAGGGTAGCATCCAGTTCATCCCCCTGCATCCTTAGGGCAGCATCCAGTTCATCCCCCTGCATCCTCAGGGCAGCATCCTGTTCACCCCCTGCATCTTCAGGGCAGCACCCAGTTTATCCCCCTGCATCCTCAGGGCAGCATCCTGTTCATCTCACTGCATCCTCATCTGCTACTGGCCGGCCTCAAGGGACGCCACCTTTCGACGGAGCTGTGTTTATCTAGTTCCTGGCTCTGACAACTTCCTTTGCAACTCCATAAGTACGTCTTCTGCAGCAGATAACTACTCAATCGAAACGTGATCTACCGCCACCATACCACAAACCAGATCTGACCCTCGAGCATGCCCCTGCTCGGACCCTCTATTCCTCAAACCCGCCTCTCTCTTCCGCGAATACTCACGAATGAAGTGTCCCTGTTCTTTGCAGTAGAAACAGGAACCACCACAGGGAAAGAGTCGTTTTGATGGAGTAGATCGAGGTTGGACAGTGGAATTTGGGGGAAAGCGGTTGAGAACTTCCTGCAATTGGTGGGCAGTTTGGTCCTGCTGTGACACGAACTGCATCATCTGTGTTTGCAGCTGCTGGAACATCTGCACAACAAAAGTATCAGCAGCAACCGAGTCTTGCCTTTGCATGGTGCGATATTGTTCCTCGTCCTCAGGAAATAAATACAGGGTATCATCACGCATGTGATGAAACGACTTGTCTGCGGAATGCAGAGCAATCCGCCTAAGCTCGTGGAGAACAGTCTGCTCCCGAACAACCTGGACAAATTGCTCTTTTAGAGCATTGTTCCGCAGCAGGGCCAGAGCTCGACCCTCTGCCCCAGTGGCTGCCACTTTCTCCATACGGTTGCGGAGTGTCATTAGCACTCTGCTGTACTCCTCCAATGTCTCATTATCCTGTTGCACTCATAGTATAGTATGCTGCACTCAGCGATGTTACTGCTGTTTCTGCTGAACCAAAACGCAACTGCAGCAATGCAACCAATTCGTTATAATCATATCGCACACTGTCAGGGTGGCACAATACGTCTTCTCGGGCACACCCTACCAAGTGGTCGAGCACAGCCCACATGATTCAGTGATCTCTCACCCTCACACAACCACACGATTGTGCGAAAGGGTCTTCGTTCCACATGTCGATCCTTGTAGGGCGATCCCACTTCCGGACACCAGTTGTCACGATGGCGCTTCAACACACATGACAGAATGTGTTCTCCTCTATTGCTAGTTGGATCCCGAAAAGATGACAAGTTGTTCTCGTTCAACTGTTTATTACATCGTCATGAAGAAGAAGACCTTGTCCACAGGACTGCCCTTCGAATATTGGCGATAGTATTCATAAGTGACAATTCGAGGATGTCTGTGATGGCAATGCGGCTCTTTCTCTTTACTCATTTAATATTATCGGCACCCTCGCCACCATAGGCGTCGTATCGACCCGGACCCGACATTGATGCCGGGCGGCCAAGAAGTCCTACCCGGCATACCCGGCATCTATCCGGTATTCTACCCGGCATCGGTGGCCCGAAGGGCAGGGGCCCACGTACAGTTAAAACTATAAACCGTACAGTCGTCGAAAGCTACCCTCGTGTGGCTGTCTTCAGATGGACGTTATTAAACCCGTGTGTTATAAAGACCATTTCCTTAACTTACTGATCGGTTTGTTATCCTGTAGATAATTCCTAACCACATTTGTTTCTATTTTTAAAACGTTCATTCAGGCACAGCGCATTATTTGAACTGCCCAGTGGGTGTATGTTGTGAACAATGTGTAGGTCAGGGGCGTAGCCAAGTCCCGCATTCTTGTGTGATCCATAAAACAATCCAGGCCCGTAAGCTGTGGTACTATAGGCGCCATGTCACCGCGAAATATATCTAATAGCTCTTCTCTCCTCCCCCCACCCCCTCGTCTTCCGATGTCATGTCCGACATCATCTACAGGTTGATTGCGACTCCTGAAAACATATGGAACGTCCCCGCATACAATCTCCAATACCACCCCCACCGCCACCCCTTCTTCCGATGCCAGTCCAATAGACAGGAGCTGAGGCTCCTGCTGAAACTTTTACACTTGACAGAAATTCACCAAAATGCTTTCCGTCATCCATGCTATGGGCCTGAAATATACAGGGACCTGTTTGGCATCCCACCAATATATGGGTACGCTCCTTTAAGTTAAAAGCACTTTTCATGTCGACGTTATTGTGCGTATATCCTGGTGGCGAGAGCTGCTGCGGACGCCATTCCAGCTGTGCGTAGGAAAATAATAATTATATACGGGATAGGCAAGACAGCTGCAATATATACCTTAAGACGGTGAAAGGGACTTTTGGAGCCAGGGACTGGAACGGGTACGGTCTGACAATGGAATCGACGGAATCGAGTCAGCGGAAGATGGCGAGCCCAGTAACAGTTATAACGAGGATCTCCAAAACTCGACAAGACAGGAGTTCATCGATGAACCGGTGCACCCCGCAGGCAAGGAGAAAACATGATAATCCGGCCCACTCATTACCTAACACGCTTGGAATCTCGATGGCCGTGCAACTCGAAAGCTGTGACAACTGCTAAGCTTTTTTTTACCAGCAAAATAAAAATCAAGAGAGTGGGACACTGATAGATAGCACTTCAGCGTGCTCATCGATCATGACGTTTACTACTCTAGACCTAAGCTGCTCCCTCACTCTTACCCACCGTGTTTCGCAAGCACCAGTTCTGCCTGTCACGACCATACGTGACACGACCAGAGTTCTCCACATGCGACTGGATGAGCGCTTTAATGACTGATACGTATTCGTCACCTTCTATGAGATTGTTGTGAGTGACGCATAGCCTATGGGCAGCGAGGGTCCTCAGCTCGAGCGCGCTGCCAGAAGAGGAGTGGAGATAAACCTGAAACCGGTCAAGTTTCATGAGCAGTATATTGACGGATCCACCAAGTGGTTTTGGTGTCGACTGAAACTATGACACAGAGGACATGACGATGGTGGGCCATGGTCTGCTCTGCTCAAGATCGCAATATATCTGGCATTTCGAGAACTCCACTCTGACATCGACTGCAGCATCTGCAACAACGAGGCGACAGTTGTTCTATGGTTGTTGCCCACTCTCCCCGGTGTTACTGAAAAGAGAGAACTTTGTGAAGTACCTGCCGTTGTACACGAGAGTCGTGGAAACATTAATGTGTCTGCTAACGACGACATATTCCACAGAAAGGTCGTTTTAGAGCTCGCTCGCGTCAAGTCAAAATACCGAACGTCCGTGGGTCAGCTCCATGTGAACAATTATGCCACCTCAACAAGACTGCCATCGTCTCCATTGATCTGGAAATTGTAGAGGACGAATTACTGAGCTTCGTATTTCTCAAAAGCATATCTGCGCGCATATCAGATTTGCATTGTATATTCAGTACCCAGCGCAGGTGTTTGTTGTACACAGAAGTGTCCACTAATAAGCAATAAAACACATATATTGTAGTTAATTGTTTTTTGTTTATTTTGTTTCTGTTGGTACATAAATGGGCCAGTAGTCATCCAACGTTTGATGGTGAATTCAGCCTGCTGTGTTTCGATGGGGCTAATATTTACTATTTAGTAGGCTTAAATATTTATTGAACATATCTACATTTTCCTAATGCTCTCCTGCTTTTCGGGAAAGCGGCGGCCCCGACAGAACCAGCGACTCAACGGGAGTTGGATGCCGGGCGAGTAGTAGTTAAGGGGATGAGACTACCGTACATGTGCAAAAGATCAAAGAACATCAAAGGATTTTTGAGTCAGTCGCACATTTGGATTCCTACTTATAAAAGAGAAATGATGGATGACCTGTCATAAAAATCTACTTATAAAAAATCTTAATTGCTTGTTGACATGTTACTTATAAAAAAAGTATAAACAAGTTTTGATTAATAGGTTTAGGTTTTTTGAACCCTTTTTTATGATCACCACGGGTTAGAACTAATTAGTCACTTAGTGACTAATTAGGTTATATGTGAGGTTATGGTTATATGTGAGGTTATGTGTGTGGTTATGAGGTTATGTGTGAGGTTATATGGTTATGTGTGTGGTTATGAGGTTATGTGTGTGTGTTATGAGGTTATGTGTAGGAAAACTTATGGTTATATAGAAGTAACGTATATTTGAAATTTGCGCTAAAATTAAGTACACTATATTGTTGAGAACTATTTTTATTCATTTTACGTTCCTGTACAAGCCCGTAATACAACGCCGACGCTAGCCGGAGAATGCTGACCTACGATCTCTACAGCGGCAGTGCCATAGTTAAGCCTAGTGCTTGCGGCAGAGCCAGCTGGGGTCGGTGATCTTTTATGCCGTGAGGCATGACGATAACCGACGCTAGCCGGAGAATGCATAAGAGCTAAAAATACAGACGCTAGCCGGAGTTATTGTTCATACTGAAACCTAGCTAGACAAATAAGGGTGCTGTGTTATTAAGCTGAAGTTGGCTTTATTGGTCGTGTACGACTAGTTGGATTATAGA
>JAHLWY010006450.1:0-72500 GCA_020002185.1 Paraescarpia echinospica | reverse complement strand
AGTTGGCAGGTATACTAAATCATTAGGCGCCTGAAATAAACATAAAATAGTACTTTTGTGACCTATTCCGCTGTAATCGTACCTGACGTTGGCGTAGTAGCGCAGATAATTGGACGTGGCATGCAGCCTTGTCCGATTACGTGTGCTACTCAACCACCGTCTCATCAGATTCCAGCTGCTTGCAATTTTCAAAGAAATACATCTTATCTAGCATATATACATCTTTGTGTGAATCTGTTTGTTGTTGCACACGCACACACACCACACCACACACCACACACACCACACACCACACACCACACACCACACACCACACACCACACACCACACACCTCACACCACACACTACATACCACACACCACACACCACACACACCACACACACCTCACACACCACACACACCACACACACCACAAACACCACACACACCACACGCAACACACGCACCACACGCACCACACGCACCACACGCACCACACGCACCACACACACCACACACACCACACATAAACACCACACATAAACACGCACACACACACGCACACACACGCGCACACACACACGCACACCACACCATACCACACACCACACACCACACATCACACACCAAACACACACACACACACACACACACACACACACACACACACACACACACACACACACACACACACACACACACACACACACACACACACACACACGCGCACAACTGTCCAAATCCCCAACAGCCAAGACAGATTAGTTCACGTTTGAACTGTTTGGTGCATAACTATTTGAAACTTGAGAAGTTACACACACAACAAAACGAAAGAGTTGTTCATGTAAAACCTTTGATACAATCTCCTAGCGTGACCTATATGCGATCTTTCCAGCAGATATAAACCGTTTAACAATTAGATGTGATATCTGAGACGCAACAGCTATGTCTGATAGCGCAGTATACGAATGTGCTTACATTTACCGTGAATACGAGCCATGAGATCCTTTTTTCTGACAATACATTAGTGGAGTCATCATTAACACCACTAATGTGAGGCGAATCTAGTCACCCTGGGCAACCTCTAAATTGGGGCACATGTCCCCCTGGATCTGCCTAGACATGGGTAGGTGTAGGCTAATGAAATATGCATGTTGTTATATATGCATGGCTATGTTGTGGACTATGCAGTGATGCGTAGTAATACACGTTGTAGTTGAGAACTGTGTGAGTAGTGATACACAGATATGCAAATAAAATTCAGTTGAGTGCCAACGCTAAGAACCACGTGTACGATTTTACTTTAGTGTCTGTGAATATACCATGCAGGTTTGCTAACAAATGCAAATGCATTTGAATGTGCATTTTAATGTTGAGCATTTGAATGCGCATTCGAGTGCCTCCGTAAAATTATAAATGCATTTGCATTTGAATGCATACTTTAAGCATTTACATTTGCATTTGAATACCATTCTCAAACATTTGATTTGTTAAATGCATAATCAAATGCGAATCAAATGCACAGGTAATTCTTTACAGACATGCTGATGTGGTTAGACTGCTATGTATTATGTAGTGGGATGCAGTGATTACAATAATCACGTAGTACTATTAATAAATAAATAAATAGTGTGTTTGTGTACATTACGTTGTTTCTCCAAATAAAACAAAACATAAATTAATTCAAATGTATTTGCAAATGTGTACCCAAAACATTTGCATTTGAATGCCACCCCAAAACATTTGCATTTTATTGCGTTCCTGAAAATAGCATTTTCATTTGCATTTGAACTTTGAATCAAGTGAAACATTTGCATTTGTATTCAAATGCTTTGACATACGTTTGTTAACAAGCATGGAATATACAACAGATAATTGGCGATGAGACGGGTGGGATGATATCAAATCATTGAAGTGTTGAAACTGGATGTGTCCCAGAGGCTGTAAGTGAAGCAGTTATTTAAATGTGATATTTGAGCTGTAAGTGAACAGCCGTGAGCGTGTTAAATACAAGAACACTGAGACTCAGCGACAACGGAAGGTCCATACTGTGACAGTCGATATCCAGAATGACGTTTCAAATGCTTTATATGTGCATGATTGTGAAACCAATTGCATTATGAATGTTAATGCATCTGGGAGTCTGCGAGAATTCTGTTGAGTGAGCGTCCAACTTAGAACGACAGAGAGTCTGTTCTACCATGCAACCAATGTCTCTTTGTGTAAAGGGAGTGCAATTATGGAATTCTCTATGTGATCATTTAGAAACTACTAATACTATTACTGAATTTAAGCGTAAATGCAAGAACCTTGTATTTGAGAAATATCTGGTTGTGGAAATCTAAATAAAATCATACACAAATATAATCATGCCATATAATATGTTTACAAGATGTGTACTTATCACATATTTTAAATTTTTAATATGCACATATTCCATTACATGTTTTCAATTACTGTAGCTAGATGGTTAGATGAATAAAAAATATGTATTTGTGTGTATACATACAGGTATATCATTATATATAAATATGTCAGGGGTAAATTTACACAAAAGTCAATGACTTTGTATTTACCCCCTTCAAACATTGTATATTCTCACTTGTATTATAGTTAAACTTGTTTGGTTGTCTTGTCTTGTATATATATTGTTATCAATGTTCTGAATAAACGTTCATTCATTCATTCATTCATTCATTCATTCATTCATTCATTCATTCAACTGTGAATGAAGTTGTGTTAGCGGTGGAGCTTGACACGGGGTCTGTAATATATGTGATTCCTGTCGATGTGTACCATTAGAAATTTGCTAACTGTCAGCTCCAGCCTAGCAGCAAAGTGTTCCGTAGCTTCACAGCGGAATCAGTCCTATGTAAGGGCATGTTCAGAATGAATGTACAGTACAATGCACACTATGTAGATATGATGTTGTATGTTGTCCCGGGCAGTAGACATGTGCTATTTGGCAGAGACTGGCTAGAGGCCATTAAATTGGACTCGGCAGGGATCAAGTTTCGACCTTGGTCAGGGTCAGCTAGGTGGGCTAGTCAGTAAACATCAGGATTTGTTTGATGAGAAACTGGGGTTGCTGAAAGTTATCAAAGCACACACTGAAGTAGTAGACGGAGCTGACCAGGTGTACACTAACCCGTATCGGTTGCCCCATGCTCTGCGACCAAAAGTCGAGCTAGAGTTAGTCATTTCACCAGTTGCCAGTAGTGACTGGGCAACAGGGGTTGTGCTTGTGCCAAAGAAGGGTGGTGCCATTAGACTGTGTGGCAACTACAAGACAACAGTTAACCCTCAGTTGAAAACTGTGTTCTCGTCGAATATCCACATTGATGATATTTTGGCAGATTTGGCGGGTGGAGCAAAATTTTCAAAGCTTGATTTAGTAAATTCGTACGACCAAATGGAGAATTCTGAGGAATCTAGACAGTACCTGACAATATTGACACGTAACGGACTTTTCCAACAGAACAGTTTAGTGTATGGTATCACGACTGCGCCAACTATATGGCAGACTGCCATAGAGAAAGCTAGTGTTGCAGAGATTGCTAGGTGTCAAGGTATATTTAGATGATATCCTTGTGTCAGGAAGGACTGAGGCAGAACACTTGCAAATTTTGGGCAGGGTATTTGACAGGCTTGCAAAATTTGGGTTGAAATTGAATAGGGAGAAATGTGAATTTTCCAAAGATTTTCTAGAGTACCTGGGTCACATAACTGATGCCCACGGTATCCGCAAATCGGCAGACAAGATTGTCGTCATACTTGATGCACCCAGACCCACTGATGTCAGTTCACTGAAGTTGTTTATCGGCAATGCAAACTACTATCGAAATTGTCAACACCCCATCCTCTCACCACGTTGCTTAAGAAGGAGAGAAAGTTTGAGTGGACAGGTAACATAAATAATGCGTTTCTTGCAGTGAAACATGCTCTAGGCGAGCCCGGATTTCTGATGCATTTTGATAGCAGTCTTCCCGTGACTGTCGCGTGTGACGCATCGCCAGTTGGTGTTGGGGCAGTGCTCTCTCGCATCATTCCTGATGGAGAGGAGATACCAACTCAGTTCGCATCTCGCTCGTTGACGAGATCAGAAAATAAGTACTCACATATTAAGAGGGAAGTGCTAGAAAGCTTTTTTGGTGTGAAACGATCCTATTCTTTTCTGTTTGGCAGGAAGTTTACTCTTGTCACTGATAGCAAATCCCTAGCGGCGATCATCAGTCCTATATATATAGAAAGGACATACCAGCGGTAGCAGCAGAACGCACCCAGCGTTGGGCAGTGTATGTGTCTGGTTTTATCTATGAGGTGCGCTACCGGAGTAATGCGCAGAATGCCAATGCCGACTGGCTCTCACGGATACATCTACAGACGAAGACGTGGCTCTCGTTTTTGGTGTTGGGGTCTTACCTGTCACTATCGAACAGATCATGGTCGGAGTTCGGAAAGATCCATTGTTGTCACAGGTGATCAGGTACACACCAGACAGTTGGCCTGATAGGTTGCCAACAGATCGGTTAGATTTACAACCTTTCTTCAGTCGTAACGAACTATCTCTCGATGGTGATTTTCTGTTATGGGGAATGAGAATGATCATTTCAAAACAATTTCGTGCAGAAATTCTAGACGAGCACGACACAGGGCATATCAGGGTAGTGAAGATGAAGGGTGTTGCACGTTCGTATGTCTGGTGGTCAGGCATGGATGCAGACATTGAAGCATGTACTAAGTATTGTGCGTCATGTCAGTTGGTACAGAGGAATCCAATCCAACCAATGCTACACTACATCCATCGATACCGGCATCTCGACCAGGGAAAGCATACACATCGATTTTGCAGGTCCTGTGGAGTGGAAAATGCTCCTCATTGTAGTTGACCCATTCTCGAAGTAGTCAGAAGTTATCATTGTCAACAGTACACCCAGTGAAGCGACACCGAATGCATTGAGGACCATGTTCAGTAGAGTGGAAGTTACGCGCAGACGTTGATCTCGGACAATGCTCCGCAATTTAAATCGCAGGAGTTCAAGTACTTCCTGGACAGGTTGAGTGTGTTGCATAAACCTACCCCGCCATATCACCTTAGTTCGAATGGATTTATTCAAACGGTAAAGCAGGCTACGAAAGCTATGGCATCATCACTGAATCAGACGAACGACTACGAATTAGCGTATGACGCCTCCCCTCCCAACGGCAAGCAGCTCGTGAATGGACTCAGGTAGAATCTGTGCCACCTACTCAGGTTGAGAATGAAACACATCTGAGACGGTCTTCTCGTGTGAGAAAGGCACCAGATAGACTAGGTATGTAGTTTAATAGAGATAAGTGAGCCACTGGATTCTATGTTACATTAGACTAGTAAGTGTAGCATGGTGACATGCTATTGTGGACTCACCGTTACATTAGTTTAGCTATATGTAACATGGTTAAATGTTATTGTATTGTTTAATTACATTGCTAATGCATAACTGTTACTGTGTTAATCGGGTAGATTACTTTGCTATAGGCATACAGAAGAACTTATACCAGTGAGTAATATTAGTAGACTTGTTCATAATTAGTCAGGAAGGGAACTGTTATATATGCATGTCTATGTTTTGGAGTACTTGTATGCGTAGTAATACACGTTGCAGTTGAGAACCATGTGAATAGTGATACTCAGATATGCATATAAAGTTCAGTTGAGTGCCAACCCTAAGAACCACATGTATGTTTTACTTTAGTGTATGTGACATATCATAACCATGTTTTGTTTTTACATCAGCTAATATTTCACTGAATGTTTTGAAGTGCATTTATTCGGAGACCCAGCATCGGACTGTTGATTGGGAGGCCCGGGGTTCGAATCCACCAACTGTCGTGTAGAAACATGCGCAAATTCGTACACGCCACATTGTTTGTTCTTCTTAGAAGACCCCACATGCCTTAATCTGAATAGTAAAATAATGTATAGTATAACTATAAATTAATTACTTTAAATAATCTTAAATGTACATGAAATAAATGAGCTGGCGGTGGCTGGGTAATTCTTCCAAAAGAGGGAAAGCCACAAAGTATCTTATAATAGTGGCGACCATAAGACAGGGCTGGACCTGTTGATAGTGGGGAAACAGCAAATGTGGCGAGTGAAGGACTGTAAGATTATCCCTGGTGAACACGTGACTACGCAACACAAGCCCTCGTTTTCATTGTGCGTATGCAGAAGAGGGGGAGCCTAAAAGTGTGGGGCGAAAGACCATTAGGTGGTGGAAATGTCAACGTGATACAGCCAGAGCTGTTAGAGACAGAGTGGCATCAGAGTATGAAAAACTGCGGTCAACAGCAGGAACTGTTGAGGAAGAATGGAAGTACTTTAAGGATGCTTTCACTGGATCAGCAGAGGAGCTATGTGGCAGAACATCTGGTAAGGGATGAGCTTTTTCGAAGGGAAAAACAAACATGGTGACTGAAGAAGTAGCGAAAGCAATTGGAGAAAAGAGAGAGGTATGGAAAGAAATAGAATGGATCCAGGGGAATGGAGGACAACCGGGCATTGCTACACAGCAGCTGTATGGACAGAAAAAGAAGGCAGCTAGGAGAGCTGTGGATAAGGCAAAGAGAGATGGAAGAGGAGCTATCTAGAAAGCTTGATGAGGATAGCGAAAAGAAGATCATGTATAAGATGGATCGAGAGAGGGATGAGGAGAGCAAGGATGTTAAAACTGGAAGAATAATTAAGGACAAGAATGGAAAGCTAGTTACGGACAGGAGAGGTGTGCTACAGGTCTGGAAAGAATACTTCAAGGCACTGCTGAATGAACAAGAAAGCAGAGAACTAGATCTGCCAAGTGCAGTAGAGAGAGAAGTGAAGGTGAAGGAAATTGTGGATGAAGAGGTAGAGGGAGCAATGAAGAAGATGAAGAAAGGTCAATCGACACGTATTGATGAAATACGAGTGGAGATGCTGGTGGTGGCCGAACGCGTTGGAATCTGGTGGACAAAAAGATTATTGAATACCTGCATGAGAAAGGGAAAATTTCAGATTGCAGATTTCAGGATGGTGGATGGGACATGTGAAGAAACGAAGGGCAGAGTGGTGTGTGGACCTGGAATCTCAGAAGAATTCAAATTGAACGTTGGCTTCAGACAGGGGAGTGCCCTGAGCCCACTACTCTTTATCGCAACGACAGAACTGACAAGTAGAAAGACCATTGCGAAAGATATTCTCCAGAAACTACTGTGTGCAGACGATCTAGCAGTGGAAGCGGACGAAGAAGCGGATTTACAGGAACAACTGATAGAGTGGAAGGATATCTCCAGCAAACACGGACTGAAAGTTAATATGGAGAAGACAGAGGTGCTGTGGGTTGGGCAACAAAGCAAAGAACTGGAAATACACCCGGAGGGGAAGAAACTAAAACAAAGAGACAGTTTTGTATACCTCGGTGGAGCGGTATGTGGAGATTGCTCCTCAGAGAGAGAAATTCGCAGCAGAAGACAAGCAGAGGTGAATGCATGGAGAAAAATAGAAGGTGTGATGGGAGACAGGCACACATCGCGAACATTGAAGGGAAAGGTACTATGCACATGTGTGACTACCAGTATGGCCTAGAAACTATAGCAATTACAGAGAAACAACACATTTATTGAACACCTTTCAGGGTGGCTCCCAGGAGAGCGACTGTTTAGTGTTAATAGGAGTCTCCCATATCCAAGTTGTACATTTAATATGACACCCAATTTAAATTTCAAATTGTTAATGTTATACCATAATGTACACTATAATTATTGTACCATATGGTACAATTGGATAAAAAACAATCACGTCTGTCTGTCTGTCTGTCTTTCATCCATTCTACCTCGTGCCTATGCTAGGGGAAGTAAACTATCCCACACATTGAAATTAAAAAAACGTGCCGTAGACCCAAACAATCGACTGTCTCGGAAGAAACCGGTCGGGTATTACATTCATTAGCTGTTGCCAAGATACTCCCTGTGATAATAGAGTAAACACAACGAGGACCTTGTGTAAGCGGGTACCAGCGCTGCATAAGACCATACATTATTATTTACATTATATATGTTACTGTTGGAGAAACCACATTAACATTTCGACATCTGTTGTCATGCGGTATTGATAGACGTTGCATGTCCAGACATATATAAATGCTTCATCGCCAAATAATGCATGTGTAATATCTGAACGTGTTTTCTCTAAGGTTTTGCTTTGCCTTACGACGTATTCATTTATCATGTAGTTTACGTCGGTCGACACCAGTTTTGGCAGTCCGATAACGACATCACAATATATTGGTAATTCAATTAATTAATATTTACCGGTGTTTTCTTCTGAAATATCAGGTACTTATATTAAGTATCGTGACATTGAGCGATCTGTGTTACGTCACTTTAATCGTCCTGTTTGGATTTTGTCGCACACTGAACGATTAAACAATTTCTTTAGAAATTCGTCCGGAATGGTGGGGTTCTCGGATGTCACATGCATATGGCTGCCTTTTTCCACCGGGCAACGCCGGGTACGTCGGCTAGTAAACAATAAAGCACACAACACAGTCGTGAGAAATATCGCTGATGATATAATGAGAACCACGAGAGCATCAGACATAAACTATTATAAAGAGTAGTATTGGTCTGCGCCTATGTCGCTGCACCTATAAATGCTGTCTGGATACATTGAGGATTTTATCAGTTCTAGCCAATCTACAGCACTCAAGTTTGTATATATATATATTATGAATACACCAAGAGGACACTGAACTAAATGGTGTTATCAAGTGTTTTGTGACTTTTTACTATTTTAACCGACTTACATTTTACATTTGCGATTGCACCTGTGTGACGTTGACAAGCTTGTGATCGGTCATGTGTAACCCTGACAAAGAGAACATTGTTTACACGCCCAGCATGACCCAAGACTGCCTGTATCGGTTACGGCCCAGCGGTCGCAGTCACATTCGGCTCAACAATGCTGCCTAGAGAGCTGCTTGTGAAGCGGGGGTGGCACTCCATCGGCCCATCCATCGAGGTTGTCGTGGGGGTGCACGCAAACAACGACCGATACGTGTACTTGTGTCAACGCGACCAACAACTCCCATTAAGCCTGTACCTCGACGTGACAACTTGATTACTCTGACATTACCATACAATCTTTGCAACTGCACAAACCTTGCTCTGCTAAATGCAAGGTCCGTCAGGAACAAAACTGATTTCATTACCGATTACATCCACGAACATGATCTTGACATCATCGCGCTTACAGAGACGTGGCTGACAGATGACCCTAAGGACATCCCAAACACCAGCAAGTTGACACCGGATGGATACAACTTCGTCCACCAACCTCGGCCCGACCGACGAGGTGGGGGAATCGGTGTTTTATACAAGTCGTGTATCAACATGATCTTATCGCGACACTGGCCAGCATTGTCCTTCCAGTGCCTCGAGGTGGTGTTTGCTACACCATCAAGTGTTATCAGGTTATTACTCGTTCACAGACCTCCACCCACAGGCCGAGGCGGTGTTTCTTTCAAAACGTTTATGGCCGAGTTCACCAATCTCCTGGAACTTTTCACAGCACAGTTGACTGGACTAATTATCGTGGGCGATTTTTGACATCAACTATGGAAAGGCCGGAAATAAAGACTCAAATGACTTCTCTGATCTCCTGCACGTCACCAATTTGCAGCAACATGTTCGTGATCCGACACACACCATCGGCAATATTTTGGACCTAGTAATTTCACCATCGTCAGAAAGCGTTCTGACATCAGTGACGGTGGGATCCCTGCTCACCGATCACCACGCTGTACACTGCCTGCTCCAAGCACCAAAGCCAAACCGAACAAAGAAGCGGGTTTCTTGTTGAAAATATGCTGCGATTAATCCCACGAATTTCAGATCAGATTTCGAACTTTCACACCTGGCAACACGCCCGTGTAACAACATTGCAGACTTGTCGCAACAGTATGACACTTCCTTGCAAGAACTGTTAGACAGCCACGCTCCGTTGATCACACGGCCAATTATTGTGCGCCCCAACACGCCTTGGCACACAGTGGAATTATCGCTTGCTGAGCAAAAGCTCCGACAAGCAGAGCGGAAATGGAGACTGACAAAGCTGCAGATTAACCGAGACATCTACACAGGACAGCGTGAAACTTACACACAGCAAATACAGTCTGTGAAAGCCAAATTATATACAACAAAAATTAATGAATGTGCTCGTAACAACAAAGCACTGTTCAGGATCATGGATGACTTGATGAAGAGAAAAACTACTCCGAAACAGCCCAGTCTTTCTCGTGCACTTCACGCGCAAAGTGTTAGACATTCGAAGCCAGTTAGCGAGTAGACGCCTGCAAACTGTCAACGCTGAGTACGTGCATTGTGAACAGTCTTGCACAGTCAATGCGTTTTACGGCATCACCACAGACGTCGTTCTCTCTTTGGTAAGGAAGTGTCCAACAAAATCAAGCGCGCTCGACCCACTTCCTACCTCACTCGTGAAAACTAACATTGACATTCTTGCGCCGACATTATCGATATTAGCTACAATCATCAACATGTCGCTCGAGTCGGAGTCCGTGTCGGCCAACTTCAAACATGCTGTGATCAACCACTATTAAAGAAACCAAACCTTGATTCAGACTCGATGAACAACTACCGGCCTATATCGAACTTGTCATTTGTTTCAAAGTTACTGGAGCGCCACGTAGTAGTCCAACTTCGCCAGCATCTAGACGATAACAATTTGATGGACATTTTCCAAAGTGCGTACAGACAACATCACAGCACTGAGACAGCACTGGTGCGCATTTAGAATGACCATCTCCATTCCCTTAACAAAAGGAAAGGTGTGCTGGCAGTGCTGATCGATATGAGTGCGGCGTTTGATACTGTTGACCATTCGATATTAATCAACCAGCTGCGCAGCATAGGCATTGAAGGCATCGCACTGAAATGGCTGGTGTCATACCTGTCGAACCGGACTCAGTAAGTGTGCATTAGTGGCCACAACTCAAATAGAACTTTGCTCGAATCTGGCATCTCACAGGGGTCTGTGCTGGGCCCAATTCTCTTCTCCATATACACTCTGCCATTGGGTGCTATCTTCAGAAGGCACAAGCTGCAATACCATCTTTATGCAGATGACGCCCAGTTGTATGTTGACTTGAGTGGAACGCGGGACGGAGAAGCCGCTGTTGCGGTTGACCGCATCGAGCGATGCATCGAAGAAGCGAAGCAGTGGATGTCAGACCACAATCTACTGCTGAACGAAAACAAGACCGAGGCTATTATCATCTCGGCACAAAATCGTAAACACCTGCATGACGTTTCGTGTGTTAGTGTATGCGGATGTAACAATGTTCCGTCACCGACCATCCGCAACATCGGGATTACAATCGACTCTGGACTAACAATGTCGTCACACGTGTCACATATGTCCAAGTCAGCGTACTACCATCTCTACGCAATTTAAAAAAAAGACATTGTCTTACTACTGATGCATGTAAGACACTAGTCCACGCCCTGGTGACATCGCGGCTGGACTACAGTAACGCGGTCCTGTACGGCATCACCGAGGCACTTATGAACAAATTGCAGATGGTACAGAACTCGGCAGCAAGACTAATTTCAAGACACCGAAAGCACCAGCACATAACACCTGTGCTGGTCGAACTGCATTGGCTTCCAGTTCGCTGGCGTATCCAGTACAAACTGTTGGTCCTTGTTTTCACGGCTTTACATGGTCTTGCTCCAGCGTATATCCAATATCTCATAATACCGTATACGCCCACCCGCAACCTCCGATCTGCTGATCTACATCTGCTTGTAGTCCCGCGCTACAACTTAGAGGGCTACGGCAGACGAGCTTTCTCCGTGTCTGGACCTACGCTCTGGAACGCTCTACCAATAAACGTTCGTCAAATAGAGACGTTGGATTAATTCAAAACTTGCCTTAAAACGTATCTGTTTAAGCAGGCGTACATCGACTGAAGAACTGTGCTGTAGGACACTTTTTATGAATATGTATTTAATCAATTAATTTATTTCTATTATATAATGTATTCTAATTTTTTTTTTTATAATCTTTTAATACAATTTTATATATCATAATGTATATTCGCTTTCTTAATTATATTAATATTTGTGCAAATATGTCATGTATGTTGGTCACATTATATATATATATATATATATACAATCTTGTAAATCTTAATAATTATTACATTTACCGGCATCTTTATACATATATATTTTTACATTTGTTTCCATGTACGTCTTATAATGTGCGTACGCGCCTATGAACGGGCTGGTCCCGGAGATATGGCGCTATAGAAATGCTAGTAATAATAATAATATAGTTTATGTCTGATGTTTATATGCTTATATATGTTTATGCACGATCATAAAAGATACGGAACAGACCCAAACTAAATAGTGGAAGCACATTTATTCCGTGAAGGTAAAATACACCGGGAAATGTGTGGCAATACCATCTTATCGCACGTAATTATATATCCCCAGCATTATCTTAGAAATAGTCAGAGGCGCATGCAGAATTTCAAGTTTCTAATTGTTTCCAGCACCGGCAACGTTCTGTTAACTGACTAGTCTGTATATATATATATATATATATATATATATATATATATATATATATATATATATATAGGCCTTTCTATGCCGGCACGAATGATGGTCACTGCTAAGGTGTTTGTCGTCCTCAGTCGTTCTTTTACGTCCCAAAATGAAGCGGTCCGTCATTAAGGTGATCTCCGAGGCATGAGGGATACATAGCCCTAATGTCGAGAGCCAGGTTCTTACACAACATATACATGCCTGCCCGAACCGGGTTTCGAAGTCAGAGCGCTGGCATGCCTGGCGGGTGTGCTATCATTACACTATCGCGCACTCTGTGAGAAGTTGTGGGTAAGCAATATTAAAGAGCTAGGTGATATGTAAATCAACGAGTTGGCGCAAACGACAGAAATGCCTAAGGAAACCAGAAAAGGACTTGCACGAACTTGTAAACAATTATCGATCGAATCACTGCCGATGTTTACGTTTGACGATCACTGGGCGAGAGAAGTATCAGTTTTCATTGTATGCCTGTACAGTAGCCCGGGGCGTTGTGTAAACAACAATGGAAATCCAACGAGATCAACTGCACGCTCGCGGTGATGTCCCATTGTACAGCCGTTTCGTCCAACGCGTTGGTATTCATATCACCCGACGAACGTTTTTGCTTCACATTTGTATGGCTAGCAACAAATGTTTTCGTACCGTGGTTACGAGATAATACCAGCTCACATACCGCGATTCTACGCGGCTCGACTAGTTGGTGGGAGCATGGGCCAGTCACAAAAAGGCCTACAATTGTCATGTAATGCTATTTACAACGTGACGTCTGAAAATAGAGCATGCGAAAATCATTTATTCCTTGAAGCATGCGAATAGCTTGAATAAACTGCAATATCCTAACAATCCTTGGTATTCAGAAAGGATATATTGAAAGTACAAGCATCCACCTTGTATTGTGTTAAGTTAGTAAGAAATAATTTAATTTCACTGTCATCTAAAACCTAGCCCTTTAATATTGTTTACCCACCTTAGCTTCTTAGCACATCCATTCATTTATTGACGATCACGAGAATGCATAACTCTGCTTTTATTGCGACATTCAGCTCGGAGTTCGAGAGGATATTGTCCGTGATTAGAAGCTGAAAGAAATGACGGTGGAGATTGTGATAAATCACCACTGGTCCACGCCAGTGAGCAAGAAAGACTTCAGACGGATTGAACTTTGGATTGATATGTGTATTGAAGTAGAAATTGAACAGTGGCTCAAACGATGAATCGTATTGTGAATTAAACTGGGGATCGAACTGTGGATTGAATGGTGGGTTAAATTTTGTGTTGAACTGTGGATTCAACTGTGAATTGAACTGTTGGTTGTCCTGTAAATTGAACGGTGTATTGAAGTGTGAATTGAAAGATGGATTGAACTGTGTATTGAAAGATGGATTGAACTGTGAATTGAACTGTGGAATGAACTCTGAGTTGAATTGTCAATTGAACATGTTACTCTATTTTTAGTACTGCAAAGACCAGGTGATCATTATATGATAAGATATTTGATGACATTTGTAGGAACGATGGACGCAGCGTCAGAAAACACAAACGACTGCCACGTATGGTGTTCATATGCTTGCTGCTGCTGCTGCTATGGCGCCAGAGGATCGAAAGTTCATCCCGTGTACGTACAACACCAACTGTGTGGTGGGTGGGAGTGTCTGTCGTAACAGGGGAATCCGACCGGGGTTAGTCGTTTTAAGAACAGCATATTTCACGATTGCGATTACGACTGTTTTCCGATCGAATCATGATGTCAATGAAATAGCAGATGCACCCGCACGCAAGTGCATCAATACACCCTTAAAGAGATGTACGCATGTTTCATTGGCACACCAAAATAAACAGTAATATACATCAGTCTTATATGTTATCAAATGTGTTGACGCTGTATCATATCATATCATATCAAATTTCAAATCAAATGTACATATAGAAATCAAATTTAGACTATCTATATAATAACATAATGAGAACAACAAGGGAAGAACATTATATAATGTTATACTCCCTATTTTATATTTCAATGTAAATATCATTATATTGAAAACAAAAATAAAAGCATACCGGTGTAGAAGATATAATCGTGATAGAAAGATATGTTATAAAATAGCATCATTGTGTAATATGAATTGTTTAAGATTAGTATACATTTGAAATTAATTACTGAATAAGTCGTAAACTTAAGTCTTGTGCTGAAAGAATTCCTAATTATAGCACCCTTATTTATTTATGATTGAAGTCTTATTTCTAAAGTTACCATGGATATATGCTTTTATGCAGATTGTCTTGTATTATAATTATGAACATGTTGATTAAGTCTTGTATTTATACATAAACATTTGTATTGAGTATATATACAATTGTCTGAACGTTAAAACATTTAGTAATTTAAAGATAGGTGGTTTAATATGATCTAATCGATTGGCTGAGACAAGCATTCTCACTCCTTTCTTTTTAATCTTTATAATACTTGAGCAATACGAGTCAAATATCATATCATATCATATCATATCATATCATATGTTATCATTTGCGAAAGTGACATCTATGCTACTGTGAGTCAACATTAAATTTTACATTATTTTAATGGAAATATATGGTAGACGACTAGGTATTTTGTAAAAAACATAAGTAAATAAAGCGAGGAAACAGCGTGTTTCAAATGCTATGTTCAATGCATTTAGATATAATTTGCATTGGTAGTTCTGTCTGTATGTTACAACCTCTACCCGTATACCCATCCACGGCCATGCCTTACTTATACGTAGATATGTTGCGTGTAGTTGTAGTCACAGCATATATTGCATGGTTATTGATGACTAACGTGAAAATAGGAAACTAGTTACCCCGTTACCACCAACAACCGTGATCACCATTATACAGATCAGTGCAAAAAGCTCGGTCATCGAATTAACAGCAATCTTACCGATGGTGATGATGATTGTGATGGTGATGATGATTGTGATGGTGATGATGATTGTGATGATGATGATGATTGTGATGGTGATGATGATTGTGATGATGATGATGATTGTGATGATGATGATGATAGTGATGATGATGATGATTGTGATGATGATGATGATTGTGATGGTGATGATGATTGTGATGATGATAATGATTGTGATGATGATGATGATTGTGATGATGATGATGATTGTGATGGTGATGATGATTGTGATGATGATGATGATTGTGGTGGTGATGATGATTGTGATGATGATGATGATGATGATGATTGTGATGGTGATGATGATTGTGATGATGATGATGATTGTGATGATGATGATGATTGTGATGGTGACGATGATTGTGATGTTGATGATGATTGTGATGGTGATGATGATTGTGATGGTGATGATGATTGTGATGGTGATGATGATTGTGATGTTGATGATGATTGTGATGGTGATGATGATTGTGATGATGATGATGATTGTGATGTTGATGATGACTGTGATGGTGGTAATGATTGTGATGATGATGATGATGATTGCGATGGTGATGATGATTGTGATGGTGATGATGATTGTGATGGTGATGATGATTGTGAAGGTGATGATGATTGTGATGGTGATGATGATTGTGATGGTGGTGATGATTGCGATGGTGATGATGATTGTGATGGTGATGATGATTGTGATGGTGGTGATGATTGTGATGGTGATGATGATTGTGATGGTGATGATGATTGTGATGGTGATGATGATTGTGATGGTGATTGTGATGGTGATGATTGTGATGGTGATGACGTTGATATTGCCAGATAGAAATCATGCATCTCTGCTCAAACAGATTGTTTAGCATAACAATTCCCTGTATACCTTTATTGCATATTGTATATATATATATACAATATATACAGTAAAATCTGTCTTAGCGGTCACCTGTCCGTGGCGATAACCTGGATATAACGGTCACTTTTGAAAGTCCCGAATGACTTCCTATTAGTTTGCACTGCCCACTACCTGTCCATAACGGTAACCTGTCTATTGCGTATAACGGTTGGTTAATTTGGACCGATCCATTCATAGTCAACCTGCCGCTTGCGGGCAGGTCAAAGGAAATCCAGAATTTCCCTGAATAAAACTTCATCGCGCCGGTGTCATCGCGTGTACACGGGACTATCAAACTACAATCGAGTCACGTACGCGTGGCGTCATCAGCTTGTTGCAGCTGCTATGTGGCTCCTTTACTCCAGCAAAGAGGAGTAGAATCAGCTTTGATGTCCAAAGTGAACTAAGAGCAGCCATGAGCACGTAGCCACATATGGAAGCGGGCCGTTGTAATATTTACCTAGGTGGCTTCGCGTAGCTGGAGAGCAAATCTGGGCCAACGTTTGCCTTCCACTCATTCATACCCTCATGTTTCCTTTTCGACATCAAAGCTTTTTTTCTGTTTGCCTTTACTTTGAGGGCGTGATTAATTTCACCAAGGCCCAAAAGAAAAAAGGAACATCAATTAAATATAGCAAGTTGTGTAGCGTATTATTTAATATTATTGTTAACTCTAGGTTTGTATTGTTCACGAGAGGACCAACTTGCGAACGTCAACGTAACCATTCATAAAAATGTGGCTCCACCTAGTGAGTATCCAAGTCACGAAATTCTCCATAACAGCAACCGGCCTATAACGGTAATTTTGCGCGGTCCCGACGATGACCGTTTTGGACAGGTGTTACTGTATAATATATATATATATATATACCTAATTTTAATTTGATGCCACAAACCTATAAACTCTTCTACAATGGTGTTAATTACAAACCGTAACCTCGTGTCCCATATGGAAGTGGTACCCGGAATGAGTTTTCATCTTGCAGTGCTCATCACACTTGACGTCCGTCCAAAACAGCACTCACACAAACACTCACACAAAATATACAAATACAAGTCTGCGAACTTTGATGGTCTACAGGCAGACGTGGTTGAATACGCTACGCAGTTTGTGATGGATAACCCCACATCCAGAACACCGGTTGAAAATTGGCAGTCATTCAAGAGTGCATTACAACAAGCCATCACTACACACGTCCCGACGACGAGCTCCAAAAGAAATCATGATCTACCCTGGATCACCCGCAACGTCAGATGTGAAACCCGCAAGAAGGACAGGCTTTATCGTAAAGCAATAAAGTCTAAGAAGCAAGAAGATCGGTTTGCCTAACGTATGAAACGGCAATTCATACAGAAACTTATGAGATCTACCCACGACGACTACATCAGATATGTTGTTGGAGCTAGCCTGCTTGATGGAGGAAATCAGAAAAATAAAATCAAGCGATATGGGTCGCTAGCATACACGACGTCATGTAATTGCTTGAGACGGAAAGTGCCACTTGACCACAAGGAGTCACGTACCGTTTGCCACTTGACCACAAAGAGTCACGTACCGTTACGCAACAATGCAACCATTATTTCTAGGGAAGGCTATTCTGTTTCTATATGCGTCAAGTTTGTTGACTGTGATAGGACAGGTTATATGCAACGAGGCGACGGCCGCTTGAAATAGAGCCAGTTCTATCGCAAGCGGCATTGCAAGCGATACAATCGTAGTATTTATACGAAGCGATCAGCCTGCAATCAGAATGGGTGCGACGGCATTGCCTGGTGTAAAGCCAGCTGAAACCGCAGCTCGCTTTGTCACTGACGATTACCGCAGCACCTCAAGCGTAACGGCTGTGTGCGCTAACCTAAAATGGAACTTTTTATACACAAGACGTCTATTAAGAGAGCCACTTTGTTCTTTAAAATTCACCACGGACTAATGCGCATCGGCTTCACTACCATCATTACTGCAGTAGATGACCGTACCAGACGAAAACACGAGCACAAACTACGAACACTGCAATCCCTCTTGTACGACCTACCAGCACTCGTTCTATGTACGCTCTATCTCACTGTGAAACTCACACAGGAAGCAGTTACAGCTTCTACTGCGGAAACATTCCAGAGAGCCGCTCTCCCAGTTATCCAGTCATTTACATTACTATGTACGCTTTACCCCGCATTATATATGCCTGTTTTGTTTTAATCACGGACTGCAAGTTTTTATTTATTTTTATTTATTTTATTAACTTATGTATTTATTGGTTTAGCCCGCAATGATTTTACAAACTGCAAGATGGTAAAGTATTACATCTTAGCAGCATATTCTTGAAGATTACAAAATACCGGCGTTAGTGATTTTGTTGGTGTACTGTTATGGGGATTGGAAAGATATGTATGTAAATGTACTTTTTTATGCTATGATACTGCGTTGGCATATATTCATATTTTCTGCACAATCAGTTTTCATGTTGTGTCCTGGTTCTAGTATGGAGCTGACAGTGGACGACGTCTTGAAGGCAATGTCACAGCTGGCGAATGAGGAAAAGTTAAAAGTGAAAGTGAACGATGGCGTGAATGCAGGCATCTCGGGTTTCGCAACAGCCATTGGCGGTGTCCTCTTCGGCCCTGCTGGGGCTGCCGCTGGTAGATATGCAGTACATAATAATAATACTTTTAAACATCCTAAGGTGTTGGCCGCTGGTCAGTATTGCAGGGCTGAGGTGGATGTCCTTGAGCGAATTGTGACCCGGCCCTTCTTCAGGGTTTACAAACAAAAACAAAAACAAAAAGGGGTTCGGCAAATGTAGCCACATGGCAGCAATTACGTCACGTAGAGCAACAATTTGTATGTCTATGTATATATTTGTGGGCAGCGGTTTCAAATTTGTTACATTTCACCTTCAACGACATTTGTCTACCCACCATTTTTAAAGATAACTGTTTAAAGCTATTTGGTATGCTTACGCAGAGTCACATTGTACTGCCATGTGGGCACTCAGCGTCCTTGCGGTAAGTGCTTTGAGCCAAATTCACGGGCCGAGCTTGGGCTCGATTTCTAGGTCCGTGTTGGGCACTGCTAGGTACACACTCTTGTCATCTATCATGTATCTCAAATTGTTTGGTTTTTGTGGTCATCCTCGCAAGCCAGGTTCACGAGCCGGTGGTGTTATTGTGATTGACTCCTGATATTATGATTACCGCCCGAAAATTACATGTAACTTCAGCCACGATTGGCCCACACCCAAATCGACCTAACTTGAATGGCAACACGATGACTAGATCGCGAGAATTACTGTGGTCACTGTAAAGAAAATAATTGTGTATTGTATCATACCTGTTCTTTTTCATATATTCGTAATAGAGTATTTACCCAAATATGATGGGTAGTTTGTATGATATGACATACACCCTTATCACGGCCAGTGTGTCCACCATAATTATTTTTGTTTGATGCAGCATAGGTTGAAGGCATTCTGGTGTTTCTGTTTCAGTTGGAGCGGTAGGTAAAGTAGTAAGCGATCATTACCTCGCTGAATATAAACAAGTCGACTTGATGTTTCAAGAGATGGATAGCAACACGCGAGGCTTGCTGTTTGAATTATCAAAAGACGTTTTAAAAAAGTATGCTGTGTATACGATTTCGGGGTTCCACAATAAGTTTGATGTCAATAAGGAATTCAGACATGACCTGCTCAATGTTATGATTAACTATTTAAAAAATGATCTTAAAATGGAGGTGTTCAAAGAAAATCGCGCTATTTAGATATGACGCTGTGACAGCTATGATATTGGTTGTACACGTGGCTTGTGTTGTGTAGTTTACAAAACCATAAAACTACGCATCATACCGGGAAAACAAACACCTCGAAGCACCACAATTCTGCAATGATAACTACCACCGATACTGTAAAGGTTCAACAATCGACCAGCCAACGCCATACCTATTAAGAATGTTCGTCTGCGCTTTGGAATGAGAGTTCACCGCAGTTCTAAGATTATGCGCTCGTGTTTGTGAATAATGTCTTTAAAGGACGGTATACATCTGAATATTGTGATACTTGTGTCATATGTCATTTGCAGTTGTTATGGCTGTTTTGTTTACAATTCTGCATGTTATTTGGCTTGGTTCGGGATTCTTTGTTATAGCACTGGTGTTGCTACATTTGCCTTATAACACACACACACACGCACGCACACAAGCACACACACACTCACCACCCACCCACCCACCCACCCACCCACACACCACACCACACACACGCACGCACACACACACACACACACACGCACTCACTCACGCAAGCACACACACACACACACCACCCACCCACACACACACACCACACACACCACACACACGCACGCACACACACACACACACACACACACACACACACACACACACACACATACACACGCACGCTATTTTTAATGTTTTGTGGATAGTTTCACTACAGGCATTTTCGACTATGAACGTGCTTTGTTTATCAATGTAAATTATGTATTTTTATTGTGACATTAGTAAAATATTATACCTAATATTTTGTAGGGAACTCAATGTCTTTTAAGTTAAACAAATCAAGCAATGTAAATATTAAATTAAATACTAATAGTCACGTCGAACAAAATGGACTCACCCATATATTTTTTAATGTGTGCGTGAAATGCTTGTATGCTAGGAACGTTAGTGGGTCGTGGGGTGTAAATGTTTTAATAAAATTGTGAGGCTTCATAAGTTACACTTTGTTCAATTCACTTTCAAATATCACAACACTATGCCAGTTTCGTTCCTTTCGAAGGAGAGACTGATACCCCCAAGGTGAGAGTTCCGTAGCCACTGTTTATATTAATAATAATAATAATAATAATAAGGTCTTATATAGCGCTGTATCCAATCCTTAGTTCTGTTCAAAGCGCTTTACAAAAACGTTCACAATTATATGTCACTCATTTAGGTAGTGAAAGCGATTTAAAAAATGTGTGTCTTCAGCGCCGTCTTAAACGACGCAACAGTGTCACACTGTCTGACTGACAGTGGGAGATTGTTCCAAAGTACAGGGGCCGCTTTGGAGAAGGCACGGTCTCCAAAAGACTTGTATTATTATATACTATTGAGGCGTGTGGTTGGTACTGTCAGCAGGCCAGCATAATTCGATCGGAGGGAGCGTGTGGGCTGATATTCAACAAGAAGCTCGCAAATGTATTGCGGTGCAAGTCCGTGGAGTGCCTTAAAGATGATCAGGAGAATTTTAAACATAATTCTTTCTTGGATGGGAAGCCAATGGAGAGATTTCAGGACTGGTGTTACGTGCTCGTGTTTCCTTGTTCGTGTGATTAAACGAGCAGTCGTGTTCTGAATGCGCTGCAGCCTACGTAGCTGACACTTGTTAGTTCCGAACAGCAGCGAATTACAACCATCCAGACTAGACGTTATAAATGAATGGATGATTTGTTCGGCAGCTCCTGGCGTAAGAAATTTGATGATTTTACCCACATTTCGGATTTGCAAACCAGAAGATCTACAGGTGGCACTGACTTGTTGATCCATTGTAAGTTCAGCATCGAACATGACCCCAAGATTTCTGACACATGTACTGGGGGTCACTTGAGCATCTCCAACGTTGATCTTTGTTGTTTTAGGTATCTTTTTTTGCGCAGCACCTATGATCCCGTGAACAGAACTTCAGTTTTGTCACCATTTAATTGAAGTTTGTTTGCTGTCATCCAACCGTTGATGCCAGCAATGCATGTTTCTAGCTGAGACAAGGCAATATATGTGTCGGGGATCTTGAATGTTGTGTAAAGCTGCGTATCGTCAGCGTACATATAAAAATCCAAGCCATGTTGTCGGATTGTGTAACCCAGTTCACCATCCGTGTATATGGTGAACAGTGACGGTCCCAAGACTGACCCTTGGGGGACACCACATGTCAACATGGACACGTTCGAGGTGGCTTCTCCAATCTTAATAGCTTGTTTTCTGTTTTCGAGATACGAGGTAATCCAGTTTAGTGCTGTGCCCGAAAGGCAGATCTTCTTAGACAGACGTGACACAAGCACCTGGTGGTCAATGGTATCAAAAGCAGCAGACAAATCAAGGAGGACTAGACACGAGACACACCGATTATCCGCAGATAAGAGTAAATCGTTCTGGATTCTCAGCAGTGCAGTCTCTGTATTGTGGCCCTTTCTGTATGCTGACTGATTCACTTCAAATAGGTTGTGCTGTGCCATGTGACGTGACAAACGTGACGACACCACCTTCTCAATTACTTTGGGCAGGAAACTGAGATTAGATATCGTTCGGTAGCTTGTAAGACATTCGGTATCCAGGGATGGCTTCTTAAGAAGCGGAGTCACAAGTGCAGCTTTCAAGTTAGCTGACACATCTCCTGTGGCCAGCGAGATGTTCACAATCCTGGTAAAGACAGGGACAAGTGCGTCAAGGCAATTCTTCAGCATCCGTGTCGGCAGAGGATCGAGAGCGCAGGGTCGAGGAGCAGATAATGTAATGATGTTTCTGACCTTATCCTCAGAGACTGGCGACAGTCTGTCCAACGGATGACTTCCATCATGTTCATAAGTAGTGATCTGGGTATCACGTTGTGCTCCCGCTCGGCGATCTAGTGCACAGCGAATGCTTGCAGTTTTCTCTTGGAAGTAATTTCGGAAAACTTCAGCCAGAGCTTCTGGAGAGATATGCGTTGGCAGTGGCGGGTCCATCCGAGTGTGCATCAATGTTTGTACAATGCTGTAAAGTTTCTTTTGATTTGATCCAGCCTCAACAACCTTGCTGGAATAGTATCGATATTTGGCTTGGCGAAGACAGTTATTTGCGACCATGCACTGGTGTCTGAACATCTGGCGATGAATTTCAAGTCCATATTTCCGGCATAGACGTTCATATTTCCGACGTGTATCTCCTTGCGTAACTCTTTGTTGTACCATTTCACATCGGGTCGCACCGTGATCGTCTTCTGCCTTATGGAAGCATGTTTAACCAATAAGCTGCGGAAGACCGAGTCATATTAGCATTCGCTGGGCATATTGTTTGTGTTTGTGACTATGACTACACAACTTTTAGGGTAATTTGGGTGTGCTGAATCCAACATTCCATGTTAGCAAATCAATTGTGAGAGGGGTTATTGACCCCTTACTTTACGAAACATGGCGTCTGATATGTCATGTGCCACCAAAATTAATATAATATTTAACATTATTTAAATATAGTCATACCTGTCTATATGTTAGTCGACATGAAATAATTTTTTGAATTGCCACAACATAGCCTACTTTGGATGCACAGTAACTTATGTTCCTTTAACAACGAGTACACATTATCTTAACTTCCTGTAGCGTCCACTGGCGCGGGAACGAATGTAATACTGGAGGAGCTGAGAACCGGAGCTACAGGACCACTCCGCTCCGCCGTCGGGTTATGACATCAGACGTTTGAGGGAGTGCTGTTTAAAATGTTTCGCCGCCGCGCCGCCGCAATGTCAGCTTTTCTGCTGTCTCAGCTTTCGACTGATGAAATAAGAAGCACAAACCTCCAATTGCACCCCCTCTACGTTATGGATCGCAACCCCCCCATATTCATTACAGTGCATGACACTATTAGGCTACGCCATAGGGTGGTGTCCCCTTTTCACCTGTAGGTGATTTTAGACATTACACTTGGTGCAGTTTAATGACATCTAAGAACTGGTTGTCAGGCAATTGGTATATTTGATTTGTAAGTGTAAACATTTTAAGAACCGTTTAGACCCATTAAAGGGGACCGGAAGCGCATATAGTTCAAAGTGTACTGTATAAGTATAAGAAAAACTGATTTTGTTCGAAGCCTAAATCGGCAAACTAGGGGACAGTGCGTATCCCCATCTTTTTGATATGCAAGTTCCAAGCATGTAATTTGAATCGCGCCTATCTAGTCAATGGAGATTTTCAATTTGGTTTCGATTTATTTCAGAAATATACATTTCTGTGCAAAAACAAAAATATGTAGCTTTATTATACATGGTAGTCCTTATACGGGACAACAACTAAATCATTTTATGCGTTCGTAATAAAACAATGACAACATTGACTATGATTTAGTCAATGAAAACGTAGCCTGAGTGCACCTGGGTGCAGGCGCAAGCGGTAATATGGGTTGAAATTGTGTCAAGGTTGGATTTGGATTGGCGGTAGAGGAATTACGTCACTTCCGAGGGAAGATCAAATGTCAAGGGCAAATGTCAAGGTCAAGGGGTGCCCCCGGCGAATAGATCATTGTCAAATAGGGCCCCCTAGCGGATAGGTGGTGAATTAAATAACTAGGTCAAATGACATTATTAAATAGGTCATTGCGCAATGGTGTCTTTTGTTATGTTGGATAGGTGGTGGACCGTTTTTCGAGCATAGCGCCCGATAGCGTGTAAATTTAGGACTATAAAATATGTAAAATAAAATGTTGTTCAGAATCTGTTTTATAATTTTTTTGAAGGTGTTACTGTATCGCTTATAATGAGATGATGACGTAGTTTGGTGACGTGTTCGACTGTGATAAGTTGATACGTACATGACCACGTGATTTCTCATATTCCTATATAAGCGCGGCGCTCTGAGCGCAGATTCGAGCTCTCGTCATTCGTATCACGACGTCATGGTTAACATCATATTACTGCCCTCGCGATGCAGCAGATTCGAGCGACGAGGACGCGTCGACGAGTCGACCGATCGTGCCGGTGACCAACTGCCCTTCCGCGCCGTCAGAACCAGAGGTCGTGGACGTGACAACTGTAGAAGCAATGGTAAGCGCTGACGCCGTTATCAAGATCAGATGTTTCCTTATCGACAAAGTACGCCAGTATACACCCATCTGGTGCATATACTGCAAGAAGCGCATGATTGTTGACGATAGGGGTCACTTGCAATGCGAACGACACGGTTACGTGGCCTCTGACATGCATTTCGCGGTTCGAATATGCTTTGTCGAGACAGCGACGGGTCAATCTATATATGGCTGACTTTATTCAACCAGTGTATGGCCACTCTCCTAGACGTGAATGCCGACACGTTTGTTGTTATGGACGAAACGAAGCAGACTTATAAACTGAACTCATTGACGGGAACCCGTGTGTCCCTCACCATAAAGAAAACTCGACGAGGTACCTTCACAAACTACAATATCACACACCTAGATGTGGTACACTATAGTCCGTATCCTGCTTCAGCCTATCTCTGTTGCCATCCCTGCCGATGTCACAACTTCCGCCGACATTGCCGATGTCACAACTTCAGTCGACACTCTCGATGTCACTACTTCTGTCGTCACTAACGATCTTACAACTTCCATCGACACTGCCGATGTCACTACTTCTACCAACGCTGTCAATTGTTGTCACGGATTAGCGAGGTCTCCTTACATTAGATGGCTCAGGTCTAGTAGGGTTCTTATATGTTAAGGTCAACGCACACAAGAAGGAGCGGTTATCGTGAACAAGCAACAAAGAACGAGGAAAATTTAAGAAACTTTATTACATGATATCTTCCTTTAGGTAAGTATCTCGATTAGCAAAGATGAAAAGAATAAAGAAAACCCGTAACCCTAATTTTAACAGAACATAATAAACAATAACACTGAATTCTGGAATCTATCTAACTAAGAAAGTAAAGTTACAATTAATCTTTCAGTTATCCAATTCCTCTTCCTTTCTAAGGTGGATTGTTCCACTACACGACCAAACACTAGGCGCCAAGTGTTATCTAAGAATAAATCCCATAAGATAAATACACAACATATCGCTAGCCCTCACGGACTCTCATTACAGTAATCGGTTACAACAAATAGATATATATATGTATACTTCAAGGGTAATAATACCTCACTTCAAAACCACAGATAACTACCATTCATAAAAGAGCAAATAATAGAAACGTTCAATTAGAAAATATACAATTACATTGGGCAAGTCCCATTTCGAACCTATACGAACGTTTGATGAAATCATAACGCCGAGCTCAGAAAAACAATCAAAACGGTGTATCTCGGCCGCACGAGTGATGACGCCGGGCAATCGACGCTTGCCGCCGTTCGCCGCGAATTGTCGATTCGCGTCCGCTCTATGATCGCCTTGTTTCGCACGGTTGCAAACGATTGCGAAGTCAGTAGAATACGTTCGCGTGAATGACGACGCCGGGCGGTAGACGCTTACCGCCGGCCGCTACGAATTCTCGAGTCGCGTCCGTGATTAGATCGAGTGGTCTTGCACGGTCGCAGACGATTGAGAAGTCGGACGAATGGGTTCGCGCGAATGACGACGCCGGGCAGTATTCGCTTACCGCCGGCCGTTACGAATTCTCGAGTTGCATTCGGTCATGCTGTCGGACGAAGTCGCTGTGAGACCCCTGTTCGATGATGGCCCGAGCTAGGATGAGCGCGTCGCGATTTCCGTTCATCGATGCAAATATTCGTCGTGACAGCCGTTCTCGGACGTCGGGGCCGACTGGAACGTTTCTTCAATAAACCGCTGACGTGGCGGCATGGCTTCTTCGAAGCTCGGAACAGTCACTCTGGACGCTGAATGTTGCACACGCAAATTTTGGGAACGAAACCCACGTTAACGATTCCCACCACGCTTCACGACTTGATTTGCCATTATCTTGGCAGCAGGGCAACCTGTGTCGTTCAACCCTGGATCTGTCCCAGTCCTTCGCCAGCGCCCAGATGGCGAAATGCGTATGACAGACGTTTACATAAGCGGACCTATTTACACATCATATGACCGGTTTCCCACATTTCTATTGGCTAATACAATATACAATTCAAGGCTTTCAAGCTACGCATTGTGCAACACCCTCTAAGATGCAGTGAAACCACATGCTTGCCTAGAAACGCTAACAACAGAATACCACGCCTCACTGAGCGCATCTGCAACCGAGTTGCTGTAATTACATAACTAATGCGGTTGGTCAACAATCTGCCTATCTACTGACTTGACCTTCCTCATTTACCAAATTAAATCTAAGGAAAGTAGATTTAAAAACCCACACATAGCAGAAATGCTACAAATGTCACAACTTCCACTCCTGCCACCGCTGGTCCAAACTTTACTATTGACTTTCATTCCTGCTACCAAAATAAAGAAGACGCTTGCACGTCACACATCGTGTAGCGTCGTTGAACTCTCAAGACGACAATGCCTCGGTTGCGAGATAGACGATCCTTGTCAAGTTCATCACGATTGTATATTACCTGGTGGCATTCTAATTTACATGCACTTTGACGAGGCCATTGAGGACATTAATTCAACCGCAGTAAGTAAAGACTGGTTGGCTGTTTTACAACAGTCAGGTTTTAAAGTATCCAGCATGACATACGAACAATTGTGTAGCATCAAGAGTTGGTTGCAAGACTCTGTATCAGAGCAATGGCGAAACAATATCCAATCTCTGGTGACTTGTAAATAACTTTCTTTTGTTGCGAATAAAATGTACAAACTTTATATTGTGTCATTGTTATAGTATAATGACCGTGCACCCTAGTCCCTTTTATCATTTGCGTAAATTATGGACACGAGGTTATTTAATTCGTTTACCCGTATCGCCGCCGGGCCTATATTTTATGGTAAAACGACGTTTCTTGTCATTAATAGCGCACGTGAACTAGTTCCTGAACAAAACGAAAACTTTTTTCCGAATTTGGCCCCATAAAATGTGTTACATTGTATTCATGCCTTGTCGCTTGTTTTTGATGTGACCTACAATGTATTACATTATATCCACACCTCCACGCTTCTTTTGATGTGACCTACAATGTATTACATTATATCCACACCTCCACGCTTCTTTTGATGTGACCTACAATGTATTACATTATATCCACACCTCCACGCTTCTTTTGATGTGACCTACAATGTATTACATTCTATCCACACCTCCACGCTTCTTTTGATGTGACCTACAATGTATTACATTATATCCACACCTCCACGCTTCTTTTGATGTGACCTACAATGTATTACATTATATCCACACCTCCACGCTTCTTTTGATGTGACCTACAATGTATTACATTATATCCACACCTCCACGCTTCTTTTGATGTGACCTACAATGTATTACATTCTATCCACACCTCCACGCTTCTTTTGATGTGACCTACAATGTATTACATTCTATCCACACCTCCACGCTTCTTTTGATGTGACCTACAATGTATTACATTATATCCACACCTCCACGCTTCTTTTGATGTGACCTACAATGTATTACATTCTATCCACACCTCCACGCTTCTTTTGATGGGACATCCAATGTACTACATTCTATCCACACCTCCACGCTTCTTTTGATGTGACCTACAATGTACTACATTATATCCACACTTCCACGCTTCTTTTGATGTGACCTACAATGTATTACATTATATCCACACCTCCACGCTTCTTTTGATGGGACATCCAGTGTACTACATTCTATCCACACCTCCACGCTTCTTTTGATGTGACCTGCAATGTACTACATTATATCCACACCTCCACGCTTCTTTTGATGTGACCTACAATGTATTACATTATATCCACACCTCCACGCTTCTCTTGATGTGACATCCAATGTACTACATTCTATCCACACCTCCACGCTTCTTTTAATGGGACATCCAATG
The DNA here is from genome assembly GCA_020002185.1 of Paraescarpia echinospica. Classification (NCBI taxonomy): domain Eukaryota; kingdom Metazoa; phylum Annelida; class Polychaeta; order Sabellida; family Siboglinidae; genus Paraescarpia; species Paraescarpia echinospica. The sequence goes on along the minus strand of JAHLWY010006450.1, from coordinate 43,389 downwards.
TATCACGTTGTAACTTGGCTTCCTTGCGTCTTTTTAATCTAACGTACAATGAACAATCCTTATCTTGTGTCATTTTTCCTAGTATAACTACCGTGCACCCTAGTCCCTTTCATCATTTGCGTAAAGTAAGGACACGAAGCTACTTCATCCGTTTACCATGCATTGTCGCCGGCCCGATAGGTTGTGGTAAAACGACGTTTGTTGTCTCTTTATTACGTCATTCTGCCTCACTCGTAAACTCACCGCCTGAAAAGATCACATGGTGTTACGGTGAATGGCAGGCGTTGTGTTCCCTGCTCTCTACGATAGATCCGAACATAGAATTTGTTGAGGGTCTTCCCGATGTTTCGTCTTTCGATCCTAAAACGAGAAACGTGGTAGTTATCGACGATCTCATGTCGGAAACAGACGAGAGGGTCACCAAGCTGTTTACGAAGAAGAGTCACCATTGCAATACGTCCGTAATATATTTAGTAAAAAAATTATTTCTCAAACGTAAAGAGAGTCGCACTATAAGTATAAACGCACAGTACATGGTGCTTTTCAAGAACCCTCGTGACTGAACGCAAGTGGTTAATTTGGCCAAACAGATGTATCCGGGATGCATAAAATACATGCAAGAAGCTTGCGGAGATGCAACGTCCGTACCGCATTGCTATTTGTTCGTCGACCTCAAACAGACCACACCGAAACACTTGCTTCAGCGTACTTGTATCGTACCGGAAGCAGGCAAGATACACTATGCCTACCTTCCGAAGATATAAATAGAAACAAGTTGTGACATGCGTCATTCGACATGTCGGTACGAGTGAAGAGAAACAAGTGGTGCCTTTGTTTCCTCGCAAAAGAAAACCCGATCTTGGACACAGTCTGTGCGAGTGTGCACAGAACATATTAACAGAGAACGCAGCACTAAAGAAAGGTCACAGTACAACTCCGTCGGTAGAAGAAGGACCTCAGAAACTTGGTCCAAAGGAAAACTGCTCTCCATAAGAAGAAACGTGTTCTATAGAAAGGTGGTTTCGTTGCGGCCATATTAAGCTAAGCTCCCTTAGGTACATCCGTTCTAGCCCTGTTGGTGACGAAGTTGTTGCAGTCGTAACTACACGACCATGTAGCATACAAAGAAGATGGCCCTGGTCGATCCCCGTATTTTGGAAAATATTCAACCGCATCGTCCTTCTACCAATCCTATCTTGTGTGTGTTGCAATGACTCGATGATGAAATGCGAGATATATATTAGAACGGAGCGATATAGACGAGAAGGAAAAGGTCGTGTTATATAGCCAGGTGTTGAGCCGGTACAACGGTCTTTCCGACAAACGTATGCAGGATCCCCTGCGTGTGGCCATCGACAAATTTCCCAGCAAAGACGAAAACAAAGTAGAACCCCTTACCGAAAATGAAATCATAGAAAATGAAAACACCGACAGAGTACCGAAAGCTAAGAAGTAGAAAACACGACGACTCCTCAATAAAATGAAAGGTTCTGTAAGGTGAAACCAGCGTGTCGAGATGGTGTAAGAAATGTAGTGGTGCACGGAAGTAACATCGTTGACCTCGTGAATGACGTCTTGAGAAAGCGGAATTCGTTTGAACCAGTGACATGGAAAACCTTCGCTTGTAGTCTTAAGGATGTGAACACGCCGATGTTTTTTTGTGACTAACCGAGATCGTTGGATTTACATGCAGATATCGTCAGTGGACGACGTGCCAAAGGAAAAAAGCAGTATGTTTGATAGTCGTCGTTGCGGACATCGTCCGGAGTCGACGCGGCGCGCAGCACTTTCGGCGACATCGTTGCAACACTTGCGTTGGGAACCGTATTAATAGTCTTGCATGACACGACAGCACTATTACGTCATGCCTCCTCGCGTAAGAAAGAAGACGCGTTCACACGATGCTTTGAAACGTATTTACTACGACACGAAACTAACCGGAAGTTACGGAGGCGTCCATGCCCTACGTCGTGCTTCACGTACGTCTTCAAAAGAGGTGAAACGGTGGTTGTCGTCACCTAGACACTATACAAACCGGTGACATATTATATCAGACGTCGACGTATCGTATTGGGTGATATAAATGAACAATGGCAGGCCGATGTGGTGGACATGTCACGTTTGAAACGGCACAACGACGGTTACACTTTCATTTTGACCGTGATAGACGTGTTCTCCAAGAAAGCGTGGTCTGTTCCGTTGAAGTACAAATCAGGGCCGTCACTCACGGCATCATTTCGTCGGTTGTTAAAGGACAACGACGGACCACTGGCATTACAAACGGTTAAAGGAAAAGAGTTTTTGAATATGCAACTGCAAGAGTTTCTGAAAGAGAAAGGTATTAAACATTTTACGGCACACAACGAAGAGACCAATGCGTGTATCGTCGAGCTATTCAATCTTACTCTAAAGACGCGTAGGTGAAGGTATTTCACGAAAAACCAGATGAGAAAGTAACGACAGTTTAATTATGTTAACAATAGTAAGGCATTTGACAGAGTAAATCACTGAACGTTGTTTAAGACACTTAATGAAATGGGAGTTCCAGCATATAAATAATAAATACTGATCTACTGGTATAAGAACCAGGCTATGTGCATAAGGTGCGGAGATGTACATTCTTTTAAATTTAAAGTAACCAATGGTGTTAAGCAAGGGGGAATATTATCACCTAATGTTTTCAATGTATAGGCACATGAACTGGGTGAACAACTTAAAATGTGTAATGTTGGTTGTAATGTGAATGAACATTTGATTAATCACATAATGTGTGCTGATGACTTGGTTTGATATCGCCATCATCAGCTGGACTATTAGTCGAGAATCAGCCCTGCGTTAAATTTCATTTTCATTTCAATCAAGTTGTTGTAAAATATTACTTTTCGGCACCGCCTGATAGGTTGGAGCATGCGTAACATGTTTAGTCCGAGTGTACAACGATCATCCACTTCTCCTCGGATTCAACGCACAATATGAAATGCTGGATTATCCACTTGATCGAACTTTCTGCTATTTGTGTTATTGGATAAGTTGTTTCGCTTGATTGGTGCGGTCAGACACAAGGCATCCGAATTCAGCACATTTCCATGAAGCTGTCGTGTTACTAATAACCCTCCGATTCAAGCTCACCAACATACGTGACGCACACCTTGTTGTTCAACGTAATTGAGTCCTCACGCTCTTTTTCAATATTACATTCTTTGTTCATCAAGGTTTCCAACAGATATATATTTCTAATTAAAGACTGAATCTCCACCTAAATATGTTAAAATAAATATACTAAATGAAGAGGCAATGCATAAAGTTAAACACGAAATAAAATCAAATGAGATATACAATAAGCTAAATAAAAATATAAATGCAGACACAAATTTAAATTATGATATAATCTATGAAGAAATTATACGGGCAAAAAATAAGCATATGCAAACTAAGCTGGTGAAATTTAATAAATATAAACATAAAAGATCAACGTGGATTACACAAGGATTGCTAAAATCTATTCAATATCGAGACAAACTCTATAAACAATTAAAATTGACCCAACCAAATTCGACAAGCTATGAAGCTATTAATATTAATCTAAAAACTTATAATACGATATTAAAGAAAAATATTCGTGCAGCCAAACAAGTGTATTTTGAACAAAGATTTAATCGATTTAAATATGATATAAAAAATACCTGGAAAGTTATTAATGAATTTCTTTCAAAAAATCGTACAAACCGTAGATTACCATTATTTTTTATAGAAAATGGTACAAAAATAACTGATAAAAAGGATATTGCAAACAAATTTAATAATTATTTTACAAATATAGGTCAGACCATCGCACAAGGTATTAAATATAAAGGTAACAAAAACTATAGTTATTATTTAAACAAAAACATTAATTCTGTATTTACGTTTCAGAGTATAGATGAAGAGACTGTTAGGAACACTATTAATAATCTTCCCACAAAAAACAGCTGTGGATTTGATGGCATTTCTTCAAAATTTCTTAAGATAATTGAGCCTGCAATTATCAAATCATTAACGCTGTTAATAAACCAAGTTTTAAAATCCGGGATATTCCCAGACAAACTAAAAATTGCAAAAGTTATTCCTATATTTAAGAAAGACGATCCATCTTTATTTGAAAATTACAGACCAATTTCCCTTCTTCCCACAATTTCTAAAGTGTTAGAGAAATTAATTTTTATTCAATTATATTCATATTTCAATGATATGAAGCTTTTATTTGATAATCAATATGGTTTTAGAGCAAAATATTCAACGGAATTTGCTGCGCTTGAGCTAATAGATAGAATTATAACTCAAATGGATAATAATGATGAACCAATTAATGTATTTCTCGACCTTTCTAAGGCGTTTGATACTATTGACCATAACATTTTACTTAACAAATTAACTTACTATGGCCTAAATGGTTCAACTTTGCAGTTATTCAGAAGTTACTTACAAAACAGGAAACAATACACTGAATTTGAACAAATAAATTCAGACATCTTACCTATAACAATCGGCGTCCCACAAGGTTCAATCCTTGGACCACTATTATTTATCATTTACATAAATGATTTCTCACAAGCTAGTCAAATATTTAATTTCGTCATGTACGCTGATGACACCACATTATCTAGCTCTTTAAAATGTCTTAACAACAACAACAACACACGCAACAAAAGTACAGAATCCTTAATAAATGAAGAACTTTTTAAAGTTAATGAATGGCTAAACATAAATAAATTATCTTTAAATAAAAGCAAATCAAAATACATGATTTTTCATATGCCTAATAAACGCACGCAGACTCTTACGCTTAAAATAGATAATATAAATATTGAAAGAGTAGATGAATTTAACTTTCTAGGATTGACTTTAGACACTAACCTAAATTGGAAAAAACACACTGAGAAAATTTCAAATAAGTGCTCCAAAACAATTGGCATAATAAACAGATTAAAATATGTATTACCTTTAGATATAAAAGTGTTGTTATATAACACTTTAATATTATCTCATATCAATTATTGTACCATGGTTTGGGGATACCAAATAAATAGAATTACAAAAATTCAAAAAAAAGCCGTTCGAATAATAACCTTAAACAAATATAACTCACACACGGAACCACTTTTTAAAAAACTTAAATTACTAAAAGTAGAAGACATATTAAAGTTACATGAATTAAAATTTTACTTTAAATACATCCATAAAATGTTACCTCCTTATTTACTTAACTGGCAAATTATCCCAAGTGTAAACATACATAATTATAATACTCGTGAAAAAAATTATATACATACTTTTAGAACTAAGCATGAATTTGCAATGAAATGTCTCAAATACAGCCTACCACATGCTATAAATTACACCCCCGATATAATCAAAGACAAAATATATACTCACAGTTTGCGAGGCTTCTCATTTTATATAAAAACATACTTGTTACACAAATATAATGATTCATGCACTCTATCAAATTGCTACACATGTCAACAGAACCATTAAATACAATACATTTGATGCTAGCTTCAGGCAACCAGCACACATACAAACTTACATTCTCACATAAAACAAGCATGAGATAGACACCTTGTAAAATGACCACATAAATTATCACGTAAATAGGGTGGCTCCTATGATAGCGACAATTGTGTCTTAATAGGAGTCACCGACCCCGATTGAATAAGCTATATGATTAATATCTATGGTACACCTATACCATAATAACTGTACATGCGTTTGTCTGTATTTTCCGAATAGTATGTTGAACATATAATTATATACGTTTATGTATGTCTGCATAATGTTTATATTTGTTGTTTATTACAGCATAAGTGATGTTCAAAAACCAATTAATTGTGTACCTATATGGGGTCAAATAAACGTTTACTTACTTACTTACTTACTTACTTACTTCTAAGGTGGCCTCGAAAACTTTCCTGGTATGTATGGCTTTCTTCTTAACACTTCATTGTCATTGTCGTCGTTATTATCACTCGTAAATTCCTCAACTACTCGGCTGATCTCCGGGCCAGTTCAGTATGCATGCCTCGTAGCAGCATTCTAACAGGTGTTGAGTAAGGCCAATCACATTGCAAACTACCTTTGCCCTTGTGTTGGCTCATGGGCTTGGCCAATCGCTATGGTCTAGAACAGTCGAATGCTCCTCGTTATCGTCTAAGGACCCTCGTCTCACTCATTCTGCATGCTCGGAAGGAAAACATCGAATTCTCGAATGAAGAGGGGAATCCATTGGACATAATTTTGGTGATCGAGAGAAACGACAGAGGTGGGGGCAGCTTCAGTGTTTGAACCATAGCTTGAATTTCCTCTCTTGGTGTAGTCGGACGAGCATAAAGATGACTTGTTGGAACCAGTAACTAGCGAGGTATGTCTATATATCTCTCTCGTGCAACCTTCAAGAGGCAACTCAGTTCCATTCTCCTTGTGCACCTGAGTTATAAGATTACCCACTACAACAACTATCACTTTGGGAATGTTTAGCATGGCTGCTGACACATTCTTAGTGATCCTAGCTTCGGCCAGAACACTAGGCCATCTAAAGCAGACCTACCACGGTGGCCCACAAAGCCAGTTTAGTATTCATGTCTCGTAGCACCACGACAAACATGTCTTCGCTGAGACTTTCGTGGAATGTTAATTGATTTTTCTCCGCAATGTCTTAAACTGGTTGATTCAGCACCAGCAGCGGGACGTGTTGTGGGTTGAGGTGCTTGGTACTGTCTTGTTAGGATCATATCTAAAACAACTCATTGTTGTGGAAAATGGGCGAGTGGGCTTCAATGTATTTTAGCGATCTTCCAAAAACATAATTGAGAATGATGGTATGAAGACCACATGACCAGAGCAATTGTATCCGTGTCTGACCCTCCACGAAGCTCCTGGTGTACTGTATCTGTCAATGCTACTTGATCCTTCTTCTCTTCGTCGAACAAACTATTTGTCACTGGCCCCACCTCTTTCACAGGTGGTATAGGAATGAACGTGTATGAGTGAAGAAGAATGGACTAGCAAGTACCTAAACGTCCATACTGTTAATACATTTTAAGCGGTTCTTGAGTATTATGTTATTAGGTTTTTAAGAGGAGGCTCACACTTCATGTTCATAAGAAAGGATGACAGATTTAACATTGCAACCTGACGCACGCAGAAGATTTTCGTACAATGTTTCCCCAACGAAGCCATCGTATGTGGAGACTTCAATGTACACTAACGCCGGCTTCGTCTAGCATGTAACAAGTTCGACACACGTAAGTGGAAATACCCTCGATCGTGTGTTCACCACGCGTGACTCCATGTTGATTGCACCATCCATATCGTCAACAACACTGCTAACAGATCATCATGTAGTCGAATGCAACCTGCATATCGACAAGCCTGCTTCTCCGAAACGCTGTGTGCAGTATCGCAAGTATGCGCCGATCGAGAAGCAAACCTTCGCCAATGACATCCGTGAAGCGTTTACTACACATATTCCAACCACCATTGACCTGGTTAACACTTACAACACGGCAATCGCGAGTATTATCAACAAATACAACGCCAATCATCAACCGAGACTTCACGGTTCGCCCGAAAACTCCGTAGCACACTGGAGAATAGGCGGAGGCAAAGCGCAACCTCCGCTGCACCGAACGCTAATGTCGAAAAGATAAACTCACAGTACACAGACAGATCTTCACGACTCTGCCTGAGGACTACCGACGAAACAACTCAGTGCCGCTAAATCGAGTCGCCACTGCATGATGATAGAATATGCCTGCCAGAACATGAAATAAATGTTCTGTGTGACGTCTTTCCCAATCTACACCCACTCAGCTACCAGACCCGCTTAATTGGTGATTCAGATCTTGCTGGGCAATTTGATAAGTTTTACACCAATAAAATTGCTGAAATACATCGTACCATCGAATTGCACGCTGAACAAAACGCCTTCGAACGACGAAAACCAAGTGCTGAAGCACATGCGCAATTCATGATACTCACGCCTACTACGAGTGAGGATATCATGCGTATCGCACGGCTATCTACCGCAAAGATGTGGGATATAGATCCAATTCCGACAAGCATGCTGAAGGATAACATCGACCTGCTTGTGCCAATGTTTACTGACATTGTAAATGCATCTCTATAGTCAGGCGTCGAACCGCAGAATATCAAACATGCTTTAGTAACACCAGTAATAAAGAAACGATGTCTCGACGTTAACGTACTCACGAACTGTCGTCCGATATCACAAATAAGTTTTTTGTGTCGAAGACTATGGAACGATACGTCGCAAATGAATTACGTCGTTACATGGATGCGAATGACTTCAATGACCTGTTTCAGAGTGCTTACAGCCTGATCCACAGTACCGAGACCGCGCTAATGCGTATCCACGAAGACTTGACTCAAGTAATTGAGTGCTACTAATGTTGTTAGATCTCAGTGCTGCTTTCGATGCACTCGATCACACCATTTTGCTGCAGCGATCTTCTGATATCGGATTGAGTCAGCCAGTACTCAAGTGGGTTACTTCATACCTGGTGGGTCGAACAAATGCCGTAAAGACAACACAAAATACATCTGCTCGAAGAAAAACACAGTACTATGTTCCTCAGGGGTCTGTTTTCGGTCCCATGCTGTTCTATCTGTACTGCCTACCAATCGCCGAAATCTTCAAACGTCACAACCTTCAATACCACATGTACGCTGACGACACTCACCTTTTCGGGAAAAGTCCACCATAGCAACACAGATATGCGATTCTACGCATTGACGAATGTGCGCACGAATTGAGACAGTGGCTAACCGTCAACAAACTTCTGCTCAACAAGGATAAAACTGAGGCTATCATATTTCGATCCTCTGGTGTACGGGCGCCAACTGTCGACACTGTTATCAGTGTTTGTGGCGCTTCTATTCCTGTAAAGATGGTTGTACGCGATAATGGCGCGTGTCTTGACAGCCAACTAGACATGTCGGCCCAACTATAAAACGCATGCCGTGGCGCGTACTTCTACCTCTTCCGCATCGTCAAAATACATGCAAGCCTCACAACTACGACCCAAGCCTCACAACTACGACTCTAGTGCACTCGCTCATGACGACAGGAATAGACTAAGGCAACGCGGTGCTCTATGGTAACAGTGACCGCCAGATGCATCGCCTGGAGGTGATCCAGCGATCCACGATCAGAGTAGTTAAGCATATCCAGCGCAGCGACCGAGACCAGAGCATCACCTAAAATAGTGTTCTTTCTCTTCAGCGTCCTCCACAACCAGACACCCGCGTACCTTGCGTCACTGATCACTCGCTACGTGTCACGCTGGCCGCTATGATCTGCAGGCCTCGCCAGTAGTATCCATGTGTTCTGCGCGTCGTAACTGGGGCTTTTGCCAGCCATGACGTCACTCCTACTGACCACTGGACGTACTGACCCACTGACCACTGGCCGTACGTCAGTCCGGCGTTGTTTACCTACAAACCCCAGTACCCTAGATTCTCGGTCACGGTGACGTCATTCGTAACTATTTAAACCGTTGTGACGTTTGTTTTTGGTTAAACGTTCAGAAACAAGTGATAGAGACACGACTGTAGGAGTTGGTGGGCCAGTGGTATAGAGGCGGAGATACGATGGATATGGATATACGGTTTGATGGGTCAGCTTCTTTCCTGTCGAACTTTTATCTATGCCATGTCGAAGCGTATAGTCAGGTGTTTAAGTCTGTTAAACACGCTTATCAGTATAGAAAAGCGATCGACGTTTACTGAAGACGCCGAATGCGCAGAAAATATAAAAGAGGCATGATCAGCGTACATAGCAAAACGGAGAAGTAGAGCCACAAGGAAGACGAGAAGAGCATACGATGGCACGCTATTCGTGACGACTCTATGCGGAACTTATTGATGACGAAATTCACGACCTCGACAGAGGAAACGTTGAACTGGTGGACTGGGTGACGTCGAAAGAATGGTTTTGGTGATCGGCTACGGTGGTTAAAAAAGGTCGGAACACGCTTGGAAAGTTATTGATTGAGGTGCGTGATAAATGCAGAATATAAAACGTGGTTGCGTACCTCGCGCGTGTAATTCGTCGAGGTGGATACGTCGTTGAAGCATCCTTTTATATGTATCGTAGCCGGTCGAACAGGATGAGGTAAAACCACATTCGTGACCCTGCTCTTGCATTTCGCTTCGTCTATGATCGACCTACCACCCGAGAGGATCTTGAGGTGCTACGGTCAGTGGCAAACGGTGTACGCGTCTATGGCGGAAACTGTGCCTAACGTGCAGTTCGTAGACGGTTTACGGGACCCGAACACGTTCCACCCGGGAACGAGGACGCTCTTCGTTCTCGGTAACCTCATGCCAGAGACGGACAGTCGGTTCACGACCCTGTCCACAAAAAGAGTCATCAATTTTGTTCCGAGAGGAAAGGAAAACCGCACCATCAGCTTGAATGCTCAGTACATGGTGTTGTTGAAGAGTCCACGAGACGCCGGTCAAGTACGTCAACTGGCTAAACAGATGTATCCGGGTCGAGCAAAGTACATGCAGGACGCTTTAAAAAACGCGACGTCGACACCGTACGGTTACCTGCTGGTCGACCTAAAATAAGAAACGCACGAAATTGGGCGCCTGCGCACGAGTATATTCCCCGATGATGTCGTTCAGTACGTGTACGTGCCGAGAGTATAAAAGACGAAGCACATCGCGTTAGTTAGCAATAACGAGATGTCGAAACGCTTGAAGAGACACATATTGTGTTTGCAGATGTTGAATAGGAACAAGAACACAAAATTGAGTAACGCCAACCTCGCCAACGCCAACGCCGACCTCATTTGTAGTCTATACGAGGGCGCGTATAACATTCTGGAAGGTAACGTGAAATTGACAAAGAGGCAGAAAAAATACTACTAAAGTACAGGGTCCAAGATTATAAACGGTCTCGGTACTCATACTCAACTCAATGCTCAGATTCGAGATTTCATGCTCACCGAAGAATCCATGCTGTCGGTTGTTACAAAACCTCTTGTGTACGTGCTCAACTGAGTACGCCGTCTTGAGTACGAGAGCAAAAGAAAGAGCTCTTTCGGAGCTCTCTTGTTGATGAAGATAACAAACCTACACCTATTTGTAAAGAATATCAACTTCCGACTATAAAACGGTGATGGACGAAGATCTACGCCGTTGTGAATGTGTTTATTTTGTGGTGAAATGCGCAGGGGAATATCGACTGAATAACGTTGCAAGGAAAGTGCTTCGCTGTGCACGATTGAACAGACATGGCACAAGACAATTCATTAAATAAAATAGCATAAAAAAGTAGTAACATACACTGGTCAGTCACGCTGTATTATTTATTTATTGAGGATATTTTGTACCATTGTAACACTAACATTAACAATAAGTAAGTACGATGACTTCGGTCTCGACGGCGTCGATGTTACCGTGTTTATAATAAATAAATACCATACACACACATCAAATTGAGTTGGTATTCCTACTTGTGATACAACTTACATTATCTGCAACAAATGAACTGACAAAATAGTTGTATGATTTGGGGACATACATACTCTGATCGGAAATTCTGCTCACCCCACCTCCAATCATATCGTTGCGTGTCCCAAATTCATTCAAGTATGTGGCAATAATTTCACAGCTGTTTCATTAAACAATAATTAGCTGCAAAGCCTAAGTTCAAAATAGTTATTTAACCCAAATCCGTGTTATACACAACAGTTGTTTTTTTATACAGATATGTATATATAATATTATGATATTTTGCTGTACAACTACACGTTTAAAAGGATAATATATAGTACACATAACATACTTATATAATAACCACATTTTAAATAGTTTTACATAGTTTGCTTCACATTTGCTTGTAGCATCTTTGAAATACTACGTTGTTAAACTGCACTACATTAGTCATTGTCTTCACCACCAAGTTGGGTTTTAGTTCATAAGGTAAACACATATTCATATTATGGTCTTCCGTCCTGATTCAATAACCATCTCAGTCAGCTGTTCAGCATTCCCCATAGCCACTGTATGGCTACATTTTTAGTAAATCTTACGTCCTATATATTCGATTCTCAAAACGTATAGTTTCATTGTTTCTGGATAATTGTTGTAGTTTGTACAGTTTTAATTTGGAAAACATTGTTTTACTACAGGGTAAAACTGTTTTATTAGAACAATATAAACTGTTTATAGTTTTTTAGTTCATGCAACTAGTTAAAGCCTTATAAATATGATCATATTCCTTTTCTAAATATACACTTTGACAAAAGTAGTGACCGACTGTCCAAACTAATGAAAGTATAATCACATATACATTTAAGTTGTCAACTTATCGAGGATATCTGCAAACGTCTGTGTTGAAGTCTTATTCCTGCCCTTGGATTGCAAAATCATTGGAATTACAAATTTGTAATATCATGACATCCACAAAGCCTGGGCTACATTATTAGTATGCTATCTATTCATATTAAAAAACGATGAAACAATATAAATAATATATGTTTTATATTACTTAATACTCCTCCATTATTCCCAATTAAAAAAACGGCATTGCAAAATAATGATATATTAATAACAGTTTTATGCAATGACAAAACGTGGTTGTGTTGACGGGTAATCTTAATGGCTTTGTAATTTTGTTAGTTATTTTATATTTGTTAATGTATGTTGTAATGATATGGCTTAATGTCTGGCATGGTATTTTAATAATCGTTCAGGTAAGCACTGTTTTAGGTAAGTGTTTCGTATGGAGTGCTTGGCAATTGATCGTGAAATTTTATCGCCAAGCAGTAGTGGTAAACAAATGGTCCTCGTCGTCGAAAAGGTGCTACCAAAACATAAATATTGAAACATTGTGTCGCAGTGTCTCCCGCAAGATTTGACAAATATTCAGTAAATATTGCAGTTTGAGGCATAACACGGAATTTTTCTCTAATTTCGTGTTACACTACTTTTTGAAATGGATTGATTACATATCGGAAACGACTCGGACGCTGATATCGAGCTGCGTTTCTTCTCGAATACATCGAACTTGGACAACGAATTCGACTAATTTATACGTGAGCTGCCATCTTTGTTTATTTAAGTACGGCTTTGAGCAAGGTCCATGGCATACTCAGAATTTAGACGTGTTCAAGTCTGAGTACGATTACGTGCTCAGAAAGTTTTATAACCTCCGTGAGTATGAGCATGGTGTGAAAGCAAGGCCTGAGCATGAAATTCTGAGCACGGAGAACGGCTTTATAACCTCGGGCCCAGTAAACACCTGTACTCGTTATCGTCGAAAAAATTATTGCCGCGAAGAAGAGGAAGAACCTGCAGATGGGTGGTTTCCTGTCGGCTTTATTGTCCCCGTTGGCAGGATCGATCCTTCTACCGTTGCTTATACAGTTCGTAGGTGCATAGATGGAGTATGCGTAGAAGATGGCGCTGGTAGACCCGCATTTGGTGAAGAGTTTACTAGCGCAAAAGTAGCAGCCGACAACGACCACTGCGCATGTCCTGAATAGGCTGGACGCCGACATGAAGAGCGTCCTTGAGTGTACGGAACTACTTGAACGGGAAAAGGTGTCACTATACAATCAGATGTTGGATCGTTACTATACCATAGACGAGCAACGGAAGCAACGGCCGATAGGTGTGTTTGTGATGAATCCACCCGGAGAGACACAGTCAGAACCCCAACTGGTAGGAGTGGACCCACTGCCGGTGGGTGGGGTGGGTACCATTCATCCGTCATCTGAGACGCTTGAACATGCCCATGGAGTTGATCGGTAACCCGGTTCGGCGACAGTTCATGCTGATGCGATCGGACGCCACACCCTCGTCGATCGCGAGAGCCGACTCGTCGACCTTGCTCCCTCACGCGGAGACTTCGGTGGGCTGCTTATTAAAGAAAGATAAACTGCCTGGTGATGGTATAAGACGCTATGAAATGAGTCCGAGTAGTCGTAGAAGCACCAGTAATAGCGGTCGGGGTGGCGGTTGCCGCACTCTTTGTTAGCCTGTACGATCAGTCGGCGGTGTCCTGATGCCCTGGGGTGTCGTGGTACGTAACGACACAGTTTGGGTCGACAACGTTGCGACACCATATTCGACCGCGTCTATTTCGACCCAAAACGTGTTGGGAATTACGGCGGCGTCGACGCTTTGCATCGAGCGACCCGTGGAATCCAAAAGCGAACAGGACGCCTACAATCTACGCAAACCCGTGCGACATCGTTTCAAACGATGACGCGTCGTAGTAGGGGGTCAACACCAGCAGTGGCAGCCCGACTTCGTCGACGTAGCGACTCTAAAAAAACACAACGACGGGACGACTTTCCTTCTGACGGTCATCGACGTTTTTCCCGAAACAGGCCTGGTGTGTTCTTTGAAGAATAAATTCGGTGCGGCACTCGTGACGACGTTCGAGAGTTTGCTGACGGGGGCACGATGCCGAGCGCACTACAAACCAACAAAGGAACGGAATTCCTCAAACGACCCTTTCAAAAGCTTTTGAAGACGTACGGTATCCACCACTTCGCCATACACAAAGAGGACACGAAGGCGAATATCGTGGAACGGTCTAACCGTACGCTGAAGACCCGTAAGTGGCAGTACTTCACGATCCACCATACGTTACGATACGTCGAGTCATTGCCCGGGTTCGCGTGGTCGTACAACACCTACACTCATGCCATCGGAATGGCTCCGGCGAGTATCGATGCATGGTACAAAGAGACGGTGTGACAGCGGTTGTACGGCGGCGATGGCGGTCGATGGAAGCCGAAACTACAAGTGGGATATCGTGTGCTTGGTTCAGGAAAGGGTACATGGCGAGCTGGAACGAAGAACTCTTCACCGTGGGAGAGCAGCCCCCGTCCGACTCGCATGTATACTGATTGTTCAACGATGCCGGAACGACACTGGACGGAACGTTCTTCGAAGAGGAACTGCAGAATGTAGTCGTCTCGAAGGTTCAAACTTTATTGCGTGGAGGCGGCACTGCAGCGTCGAAAGACTGGGAAACGTGACGAGATGCTAGTGAAATGGTGTGGCTATACCGCTTCCTTCTACACCTGGATCGACGCCAAAGCGGTCGTGTCATATCAAGGGAAATCGCACGACCTGGACCGACTTGTGAAAGGTAGTCACACTACCGAACCTCAGTTGGGTGATGGACAAAGTGGACGCGATCAGTAATGTCGGAAGCACCGGGTCGTCGCGTCGCTTTCGTCTGCGGTAACGAGTGCCCTAAAGCGGAAATAACCCTAAAGCGGAACTTGTCTTCCTGTGCCAAGTCGTTGTCCAATACACAGTCATCGTGTTCAGTATATAGAATTTGACGCGAGCACGGACGAGTCGTTCACTTGAATCCCCCGGTTCCATCCGCGGCCGTTCCGAGGGCTCGTCAGCACGTTGAGGAAGGTGTCCTTGTTGATATCGTTGTAACGTTTGTTCAGACCCTTTGTGTTATTCTTATCGGTCGACACGAAGCAGTAGTACGTCTTGTTGCGGAGAACGATCAATCCGCGCCCGGACCACTCCTCCATAGGGTCCGGGCCTTCTCTTGTCATACACCCGAAATGCCGAGCAGCACTTCTTGTCGGCGGTATCCCACGTTCGCCCGGCGAGTCGGCACTGCACGTAGGTCTCTAGGTGAGCGTCGCCACTCGGCTCTGTGTAGGTAGTAGTGCTCGCGCTTGGATAGTTCGATGAGGTCGTCTACGCACCGCCCAGCCAGCGCGAGATAGACGTTTTCTGTGTCCGTACCGCAGTACTCGAAGAGTGGAAGGGGTGCGTACGCTTTGGTGAAGCCGTAGTAGAACTCCAACATGCGTAGCTTGGCGTACTAGTACATTAAGAAGCCGATCTCGATGGGTAGGTCGTAGGTGACTGTCCTTTTGTTCAGCTGAACCTCGTAGATGCGGTCGTCGACGACGACGTCGAGTTGACGGAAGGGTCGGTCGCTGTCGACAATCGACGCGATGACGTTCGTGCAGTACGTTACGACCGGATGGTATGTTATCGTCTTCCCGTACCCGCTGTTCCCGTAACAGCTGTGTCATAGTGTCGGCGATGATGCCCTTGTCAGGGTCGGCGTCCCCCTCGCTACCCTGTTGTGGTATGTGTGGTTTGTGTGTGTTGTGTGTGTTGTGAGAGTGTTTTGTGTGTTGTGTATGTGTGTTGTGTGTGTACGTGTGTGAGTTGTGTGCTGTGTTGTTTGTTTTGTGTGTTTTTTGTGTGTTGTGTGCGTGTTGTGCATTCTAAAAGGACCTAACTGGTTCTAACCTGTTTTAATTGATTACCTGTTCTCATTGGATCTGACCGGTTCTAACAGGTTCGAAAAGGTAATAACCGGTTCTAACCTGTTCTATCCGGTTATAACTGTTTTTTAATGGTTCAATCTTGTTTTAATGGTTCTAATGGGTTTTAACCGGTTTTAACCGATTCTAACCACTTATAGCCAACCTGCTGTAACTGGTTCTAACCGGTTCACACCGGTTCTACCTGTTTTTTCTTCGTAATATTGTCTCTCTGTAGCTGGTGTGTATTCTAGTTTAAACCGGCTTCGAGGCATGCGATACTATGAAAAAACCGCTACGAGGCGTAGTTACAATGTGATAGATTGTACGACGTGGACAAGTTCAGACTTGCATAGCTCCACGGATCAAATTTTCTCTGTCCGATTGAGTTTAAAGTGTAGGGTGACTCGAAATAGGCTTTAAAGACATCGTGAACGTGTACGGTAACTAGAAATAGGCTTAAAAAGACATAGTTTTGGGTAATAAATTAGGGTTTTAGAGATTATAGGTATTTTGGTGAATGAAAAGGAAGGGCAAATGACGTGATGTTGACAAGAAGTAAGGTGAAGGTATAACGGAAGTCGTATGATTGGAACATCGTGATGGAAGTAGGGTTGATTTGATCGAAATTAGGACGGAAAATGATCGGGACATGGTGACAGTTTACTGTAACCGGAAGTAGGCCTAAAAAGACATCGATAAACTGTAGGGTAAGCGGAAGTACGCTTACAAGACGTGGTGAAAGTGTACGGTAACCGGAAGTAGGCTTAAAATGACATCATGAACCTGTACGATAAGCGGAAGTAGAGTGATGGGAAGGTCGTAAACCTGTACTGTAGCCGGAAGTAGGATGGCGGGAAGATCGTAGACCTGTACGGTAACCGGAAGTGTAGTGCTGGGAAGGTCGTAGACTTGTACGGTAACCGGAAGTAGGGTGATGAGAAGGTCGTAGACTTGTACGGTAACCGAAAGTAGGCCTATCAGACAACTTTAACATGTACCGTAACCGAAAATAAAGTATTGGGATGGTCGGAGACCTGTACTGTAACCGGTAATGACGTAATTTGTCCTATTTTCTAATACACTACCTATTCGTCAGGATTTTACCTATTTGTTAGTTCTAAATGTATACATTAGGGGGCAGTATTCACGAAAAATGGTTCACCACCTATGCGACATAATAAAACACGCCATTGCGCATGCGTATTGATTTATTTAATAATGTTATCTACCTATCTTACCTAGTTATTTAGTTCATTACCTATTCGCCAGTGAGCGTTATTTGACTTTGACCTATTCGCCAGGGGGCGCCTCTTGACCTTGACTTTCCTCCGACCATGAACCTTGACCTTTCACCTGAAGTGACGGTGGATTTGCTTCTTGTCTTTTTAACATGGGATTACACCACTTCCCTTCAGCATCCCAACGAATGGGACCTACTTTACTACTATCTCCATTATTACCGTCTCCATCATTATTTCTAACCTAATCATCATCAATAACAACACGGTCATCATAATCATCATAACCATCATCATCATCGTTAGGATCATCATCATCAGCATCATCATCATCACTGATATGACCCTTTATTGTCTTCATTTTCCTCGTCGTCATCGTCATTATCATCCTCATCACCTCCACTTTTACCATCACCATAACCTCCGCCAGCATCGTCATCATAAACATTTTAATTGTTTTTATTACATTAATGATCTTTATTACATTACTTGTCGATTATTATGCTACTGGTTGTAACAACTGTTGCATAAACACCATAACGCGCTCGCGGATACTCGTTGCATTTCCAAAATGACGAAGGTCAGATATAATGTGAAGTTCACGATATCGATCGGTCTAGTCGAGATACTGTAGAATTGTCCAATGATATTCGTATTGCTATGCTATATTGCATGAAGGTAGACATGGCGGCGAAATAGTTCAACTTCTCCCTTCCCCCCTCCCCCCTCCTCCCCCAGTCTTCCAATGCCATGAATGATGCGACAGCACGACAGTGGAATCGTGCTGAAGGTGCTACTGGCGGCTCGTAGCGTCTAACTGCTGGTAACAGTCCATGGCGAGTACAGGTCAAACGGTCTGAATGTGTATGTTGGTGTCTTTCAACTAAACCAGTGCAAAATTGCAAAAATATGTTTATTTGCTGTCGGTATAATAATCCTTGGTAAGGCATACAAGTTTGCACAGCTCAAGCATCCATTCGTTTATAACATTTCCCATAGGCGTCGGATAGTGGTGAATATTGGGGGGGGGTCAGGCTGAGGTTCACCAAAACTCTCCTACTACACCTTTCCTCGTAGCTCACAAAAACCTCCAACTTCACTCCTTGCCAAAATATTGCGGAGCTAAACATATCTCCAGCCCCCACACAATATTATAGCCCCAGTCTCCGACGCCTAAATAAATGAAATTCGGAGTAAATCAGTCCATCATAGGAACCAGAGCAACAACTAAAACAGTGCATCATAGGAACCACAGCAACAACTAAAACAGCATAATAAGCATCAGCACAAAAACATCACCAAAAACACCACCACGAGAGCATTACAACAAATAATGCTACTTTAGACCGTGCACAGAAAGTATGTTATTATTGTTACGTGAAAAATCGACATGCCTTAATCGGTTTTCGCGTTCTCTACTAAATAGTCCGTGCAAAGAAAGTGTGTTACTGTAGCTACTTGGCGAATTAACACGTCTTCACTCTATATTACTTATATCATTTGAGGCTTCAGTAGGTTGTGCAGTGCACACAAATTACGCACAACTATGACATCACGTGCTGAAGTGTCAAATATAGTGCAACAAAGGCATGGCGTATGTCGTATGTATTACGACGCCAAGTTCAGCAAACGAACTGGTCCAGTATGACAGTTGTTACTGAGGGTGTCCTCGTTTTCTGCTAGCTTGCCATCCTTTGTCTTCCTTTATCCAATCCAGGATGGCCTGGCGCGCAATTGTTTCACGATTTCCTTTCTCTTTCTTCCAGAAGAACCGCAAGATGACTTCACAAAAGATGGACGGCAGCATCAGTGTTACCTACGACAGACAATATCATGTCATCATAATTGTAATATGTATATATTGGTGATTATGAAGACATTGCTATAGCTTGTTAATCTTGCTAACATGCTTTCAAAACGACAACTGCTTATGGCACGACATACTGTTACACATGCGCGCACGCACGCACGCATACAAACACACAAAAACACGCACACACACGCACGCACGCACGCACGCACGCGCAAGGAAGCTTATTTTACCGTACGTGCTGTTGGTATAGCTCTCAGGGTGGCTCCTATTAGAGCAATTTTTTAGTCTTAATAGGATTCTCCCACATCAAAGTTGTACATTCAATATGACACACATTTGAAATTTCACATTGTTCCTGTTAAACCATAATGTACATTATTACTATAATTATTATTATACCATATTCTATAATTGTATAAATAAACAACTCAGTCTGTCTGTATGTCTGTCTGTCTCGGCTAACTGCCAATTTTCTCGTCTCAATCACAAGTAAATCATGCACACACCCCTAAGTTAACATGCTCACCGCATCAGTTTCCGCTTCTGGTATTTTATAAGCCGTTTCGGGTGCACTCTTCTCATAGAAGTAGACACCTTTAACCGGATTCTCTTGTTCCTTGCCGTAGTCGAATTTAACCTTCTACAAAGTCAGTCCGGGTGTATGCATGAAAGACATCCAACATAGTTACATTAAATATACGAAAGTTCTAATTGAGATACTGTGCGACGTTTGGCGATGTAGACAAACCATTAAGCAGGACTAAGAGCTTGAGCCTTTGCTTCTTAACAACATATATGCAAGTGTCAAAATATATATCTGTGTACAGAAAATGACATTAATAATTACCCGTCTAACAATATAAATATATATATATATATATATTTATAATCATCTATCTTGTTTATCTTATTACCAAAATCTCGAAGTCATCGAGCGCAAACGCTTTGTTCGACAATGCGACAATTCGTTTCTTGATCTTCTCGATGTTGACATCATTCTGCAAGTTACAATGAAACGGCTTTGTTGTTGTCAAGAACACTAACTAAAATGCCACACAGATATATAATTACATAGATGGGTTATTTTGAGGAAAAAAATAGAACTGTTACGTTTCACTCGCAAATACACACGCGCGCGCGCGCACGCACACACACACACACACACACACACACACACACACACACACACACACACACACACACACACACACACACGCAATCTCGATAATAGTAAGATAGTACACACCCGCCCGCATGCTCGCACACGAATATACACATTCACTCACTCACGTGTACGCACGCACGCACGCACGCACGCACGCACGCACGCACGCACATACGTATACACACACACACGTGCGCGCGTACACAGTAATGCGAGTACAGATTAAATATGAATATTGGTAATGGTATGTATTATTATTAAAAAGAAACAACATATAGAAGATATCACGACCACTGCTACCACCTCCACCATCGCAATCACATCCCCACCAAAACCACCACTACATATTTAAAAATTTATAGTTTCTTTGCTGTTAATAATTGTAATACACTGTTACACCAACTTACTAATATCATCCTCTTTATTGGCATCATCACTGCATTGTTGACAGCACTGTCGACAAATTAATAATACATCAAGGGCCTACTTACTGCTTCGGAGCAGCTCCGCGGTTTTGTCTCACAGATGCAGCGGTAGAGGTCACGTCTCTCGAGCCTGCACAGGATCTCACGGGCTTCACGTAGACCATCGCGGGGTTCGCCGTGTAGGATCTGGTGGTAAACGTGGTCGGTCATCTGGCTGAAGGCCACCATGTCTTTCCCGAACGTCGACATTCTTTTCGATTCCCTGTGACACACAGAAATACGATATCCACGGCGACTCGTGGAAGGAAACTACGACCAAGAAACGCGATACACCAGGTGAAGCGCCTCTCTTGAAACCAAGAAATAAAGCTGTGCGACAATATCTAGGAATCGGAATCACCACAAGACTACGAAGAAGAGGACGTTATAACACACACAGCAGGTTGTTTGGTTTAAGGTGCGCGCGTGCGCAACAAGCACACATGCATATGTATAAATTACGACGGTTGAGTCGTTATCAGATTGGGTAAATTTTCTTGATTTTTATTCTTTTATAAAAGTATTGTCCGATTTCACTTACTTGTTTGACTTTTCATATTGGCTGACACCTCAACATAACGATCTTTTATGAGCGTAGACAGTCAATGCCGCAACCATTTTCCATTAGAAATACACATTCTGAGTTAACGAAAGGTTGTAACGAGTGTATCATCGTTGTATGAAAATTATTATGCTTATTTCCAGTGGTGACTAGGTAGCTATTTACGTGTTGACTGGGGACATTATATGTATTTTAATCTTAACAATGTATATTGAACCTATACCCAGTCATCTTCCAGAAACATCGAGGAGTTGACTGGGGAAGGCCTCGGAGTAGATCATTTCGTCTTATTAAAGGTTACAACTTCCTTGTAAATAATAATAATATGATAACTTCCATTGCGCCTAAATCCTTGGAAACCAAGCTCAGAGGCGCATCAAAACAAAAGGGTTGGTCAATCTAAAAATCCATAAGTAGTTTTCCAGTTGTCAACAGATGGGTCAAGGCGCTAGGGAGCTACGGTGGATAAGCAAGGTTGTAAAGATACGTTTTTAAATGACGACGGAATTTTGTAATATTTTCAACTGATCTAACACTAAGAGGAAGCATATTCCAAAGAGTTGGTGCAGCAACAGAAAAAACCCTAGTTCCAATGTTAGTGTTGACTCTAGGAACAAAAAGTAGGTCAGAACTAGATGATCGAAGTTGGATAGGTTTTTTTTACAGGAGTAAGCAATAAATGTAAATAAGATGGTTGCTTATTGGACAGTGCCTGGTATGTAATGGTACAGTTCTTAAATATTATACGATATCGTACAGGAAGCCAATGCAAAGACTTCAAAATTGGTACAGAGCGAGAAAAACGAGGAGATCTTGTAACTACTCTTGCTAGACAATTTTGGACACGCTGAAATTTTGTGATATCCTTGCTAGCGATATTATAAAGGAGGGAATTGCAATAGTCAAGTCTGCTGCTAACAAGCGCTGTTGCAATAGTCTTAGCAACAGAAAATGACATACCGGCGAATACGGCGAAGATCACGAATATGATAAAAACAGCAGCGACATGTTCAAGATATGTGTTGTCAGAAATTGAAGTTACTATCAAAGATCACTCCTAGATTCCGCACCGAGGTTGCTGGCGTGATATACTGATTCAAAATACGCGTAGGAAAAAACCCTTCCAGTTTACAACGCTGCATTGGAGTACCAATAATGATCAATTCAGTTTTATTTGCATTTAATTTCAACTTGCTGTCAGTCATCCAGTGGAAGATATATTGAAGGCAATCACTAAGTTGGTTAAGGGAGCGATTTGTATCCGGGATAGCCAACGAAATGTAAATCTGAGTATCATCAGCATAAAGATGAAGATCTAAGTTGTTTTTGTATAACAGAGCTTAGTGGCGTGGTGTAAAGAGTAAAAAGCAAAGGCCCAAGAACAGAACCCTGGGGAACACCAAATATAGCCGGCAGTGCAGCTGAAAAGCAGTTCCCAATCTTTATAGTTTGGTATCTATCAGTTAGATACGAAGAAAACCAGCTTAGAGCTGTGCCAGATATGCCGTACCACTTTAATAGGCGTTCAATCAATGAGAATGCTGTGATCAATCGTGTCAAACGCGGCAGAGAGATCTAGTAAGGTAAGTGCAGTCACTTTACCATTATTAATGTTCAAGTTAATGTCATAATGAACCTTTAAGAGGGCAGTCTCTGTTGAATGAAACTGCCTATATGCTGATTGTGACACATTAGTTAAGACATTTGTGCTAATGTGAGACCTTAGACGACTTGCTACAACATTTTCTAGTATTTTGGAAATGAAACTGAGATTAGAAATAGGTCTATAACTGTTTAGGTCTTGTTTAGGCAGAGATGACTTCTTAAGAAGTGGTATGACATGGGCATATTTAAAATCATCAGGAAAACAACCAGAGCAAAATGATGCATTTATAATATTTGTTATAGGTCCAATTAGTGTATCGAGACATGCTTTTAGCAGTATTGTTGGAAATGGATCAAGTGCACAAGATTTATTTGGGGAGGACATAATTATTTTCCTAACTTCATCAACTGTTGCAGGTTCAAATGATACAAGTTGAGAATTTACTTGTGGAAAGTCCACACTGACATTACTTATATTATGACGTGGGAAAGCAGAACGAATAATACTGATTTTATTCTTGAAGTGATTAGAGAACGAATCACATACAGACTTAATTGACACATGATCAGGTACCGATGGAGTAGGCCGTCTGTGTAGAATGTTATTGATGCAGTTACATAACTGACGCGGATTATCATACTTATTTATGACCATATTTGTAAAATACTCTGATTTAGCTTTAGCCATTTGTCTGTTACAGAGGTGACATTGCTTAGAATAGCGCGATCTATCTAATGGCGAGCGTGATTTGCGCCATACACGCTCTAAATAACGACGACGCCTTTTAGATAGTATAATTTCGGAAGTCATCCATGGAGCCGGTGGCCTTTCTGACACCCATTTGGATTTTATAGGTTCATGTTTGTCAAGTAATGCATTGAGTACTTGACAGTACTGTTTATATAAGTCACATAGATGTTTTTCTTTATCTGTGACAAGGTCAGATGTAAGGATATCAGCCATTAAAGCTGTAATGTCAATCCTATGAATGGCTCTGTAAGACACATTGTGTTTCGATTGTAAAGGGGCTATAGAACCGTTAATATTGGCAATGACAGTATGGTGGTCTGATAACCCATCTGAAACAGTAGGTGCTTGGATATTATTACAAGTTGAACGGGTTATCAAGAGGTCAAGCCAATGGCCATGTATATGTGTCGAAAAGGTAACATGTTGTTTCAAATCAAATTATGTCAGAATATCATCAAACGTAGTTGTAGTTGAAGTCGGTATATCCAAATGTAGATTAAAATCACCAAGAATGTAACATTCTGAATGAATAACTGCCAGATTTTCCAACATATCCTGAAAGTCTTCAAAGAAATTGGCCGGATGTCCCGGTGGGCGATATATACAAACAAAGTGTGCGGAGAAAGAAGAATCTGAAATTTCTGCACAGATGGACTCAAAACTAGAGTATTCAGGGTTAGAATGTAATTTAACTTTTAACTGCTGTGATATAAGAAAGCCAACAACACCTCCGCGGCCAACTAAACGTGGTCGATGGTGAAAGGTGTAACCTATTATCACGCAAGTCATCAAAAAAGAATATATATATATATATATATATGTCTAGTAACATATTTAGATACTAAATTGGCAACATTATTAGTTGATTCATTACTAAAAAATACGTTGTGTACACGAAGGGTATGTCTAGTATTTTAATGCATTTTGCAGAAAGAAAGAACAATTTAAAGAAATAGGGGAAGGTTGAGACCTACGAGCCATTTTTCACGTTTCCAACGATAGATAAAAAGGGCATTCTGAGTGGGTCAGGCAAACTTTCTCACTGTTGGCACATGTGATGATCCAATTTAATTCTCATGACTTATTATCAAGTAACATATTGCAATTGCTTATGTGTTATACAAAAGGTACATAGCATAGCATATACGCAAACACTGGTTTGTTTTGTCCATATCCGTGGCAACAAGTGCAGAAGAAACTTTTGGCACATCGGAAGTACAGTGGAACATCGGCATTGCGGCCACCCACGGGACTGGACAAAAGTGACCTTAATAGCTAGGTGACCTTAATGCTGAATTGGGTACATCGCTATAGGCCTATATATGCATGCCATTTTAACAGCAATGACCACTAAGCAATATAGTATGCACTGTCCTGTGTGGTGTAGCGTATGTTTTATTAATGGATACAGTTATTTGTTTGATGAATTCGTCAACAGGAAATTTATTTACAATTAGCATTTAAATGAACACACGCTCATACGCATGCACCACACACCGCACGGTGTTTGCGTATTGTTGCTACAGATAGCGTTGTGGATTTTATTATAAATTATAGGACCATAAATTATAATACTGAACGAAATATAACAATCTATTACTTGCTGACATGATATTTATTTTGATATTTGCTGATTAAGATCAAGCAGGCGTTGTCGTGAATGCCAACAGTTCGAACCTCTTAATTTTAGGTAAAGTTTTAAATTATCAACAAGAGGCGCCACGGGATATTTCGGACAACCAATCACGCAAGTAAAATGACTTGATGATTTAGTTTAGCAACATACCAAACACATTGTTTTATCATTCAAAATCGCGACACCTATGTGACTCCAAAAAATACTTTTTCGATCGTTAAACAAACACCGAGACACCATTGACCGAATTTGGATTTGCTTCCGCGCCGCTGCATTTGTTTGTAAAATGTGCTCAACCACTAAGAATTTGACTTCCAATTGCAACATCAAGGCAACAAATAACAGGGGACTTGCATCACTTATATTGTTTTCAATACGCGAGTCGCCGAGTAAACATCCAGACGTCAAGTTCATGGCTTCGCATTATTAAAGTCGTCTTTGGTTGGTGGGCGCCGAGCCGCTGATCGTCCACGTCAGGCGCCAGTCTTCGCTTCCCGGCTGTGACTGACCGTAAGTGGGGGTAATCTGCGGGCACTTTCGTCGTTTTTCACTGCGATAGTGACCGTATTCCTGAATAGCTAGGTGACCGAATTAGCGGGACTATCCTCCTATCTTTTACTGTATAAATAATTTGGGACTGTCTCAAGGTGACCTTAATGGCGAGGTGACCGGATTACCGAGGTTACCGTAAACCGAGGTTCGATTGTATACCGAAATATGTTAATGACCCAGATATGCACACCGCCGCGTTTGATTGTGTTTCAAAGCATAAGCTGTTAACTAAACAATATATTAACAATATATAAAGAAGGACTCGTGAGAGTATGTTTGCCTACTTGTTTTCGCCGTAGAATATCAGATGTACGTCGGCCTTTAGTAAAGCATCCAACAGCCTGTATAACCAACACAGACATAACAATACAACAATATAACTGCATACTGTTCATTTTCGGTTCTACATCTCCCAAAAAGAAGACAGGTTATTAAATAAATGTTGGTTGCCCGCAGCCGCATAGATATATCCCTCTTGGAGAGGGTGAAGATTTCCACTCCAGCCCAAATTGAAGGAATAATTCGCTTAACCATAATAACCAATTACGTTGTACGGGGATAATACATTAATTTGAAAAAGAATTGAAGTCCAAAGGTTGTACACACTTCGGTTTTCTTATATTGTTTCAAAATGTAAGAAATGTATACAAAATATGTACATTTAATTACTAGCGCTCGAACGAAAGCTCAACAGTCGCCATTCGGGGTACGATAACCATGTAAAAAAACATTAAATACGTTCTTCGAAGTGACCATTTGAACATGACGACGTTAACCGTATCATTACTGAAATAACAGTATTTTAAAAACTGTACAGTTCCCAGTTTTAATGTGCTGAATAAAGATGATATTATAGCATCAGTGAGTATTATAGGTTCCATTCAACAGGTGGCGCCATGTTATCAAATTATCTAACACGCGATACGAAGCGAGAGCAACTTATCACCCATCCATATATATATATATATATATATATAACCCTACTGATTGTATACCTATTTTTGGACTTTGTGAAGCTAATCGACCACCCTTTTGCTTCTTAAGAAACATTGTAGCATAAATTCACCAGATGCGAGGTTTTAACCTATCCACCTATCTGGCATGTGAACTAAAATGTACACATACAGAAATAGCAGTCTACATACATGAAGTCCACACTTTGTTTTACAACATGTTGGTAGGCTCTCTGCTGTAAGGCGTTCTGTGTATAGAACATGTTGTACACATTCTTTTCCTCCTGAAACCAACGATTTCACTCAGATAAAGGTTACAATTATCATTGCTTTAAACACACTGTAGATATTTTATCACACACGCACAAGCACATTCACTAGCCAATGCTGATCTCAGTTTTTGACAGTTTACTCCCCCCTTATTGTAACAATGGTGGTATTTTTTTGTATAGATATAACACTCCAATCACCAACATGTATTCTCCGGATACCCCGTATTCTCCATGGGAAATTTCGAACTACTGTAATGTGCACCTCCTACAACCACGGACCCGTACATTGTACAGGTAATTGCATTTTGTGGATACCCTTATCGAGATTAAATAGATATCTTTTGTTAGGACATAAGGGTCCACACTTTTAAATTCGTCAACCGATACTTGATTAGGATGGACCCATAAATATAGACACAGACAATTAGCGCGCGCACACATACATATTTCTATGACACTGGGATGGGATGAATGGCATGTTAATATTACTACTTGCAAACTGTTTTCAGCTGTTTGCCAGGCCCATTTTTATTACACTTCAAAATTAACAAGACCGCCTAAATATTGACGGCAGTTGCAAACTGGAGATTAGAACGAATTTGAATGACGTTAGTCTAAACGAGAATGACTTTACACAATCACACATTCTGTTGAAACCAAATCTGAAACAAAGTGTGTGATGTTGACGTAAGGCAACCACCTTGTCTCTGAAGCAGATGTGTCTTCTTCCATCTTGGGCTCTAATGACTCGCGCGAATTTCACTAAGCGTGTATGGTCAAAGCTATTGGTGATGCCGAGTTGGTGACAGTCGCGAGCGAAGTAGTCCCATTTGTCAACGTCGACACCATTCTCTTTGTTGGCTATGATCTGATAGAGAAATGGCTTCATACGACATATCTAATGTAGGGCAATACATTGGCATTAATTGTATTTCTATGTAATAAGTACTAGATTCCAACCAGTCAGTACACGTATGTTCATTTGCAGCATGGAAAAGATAAATGATTCATTCTGTATACAATATGTGCCAAAATACAGTTTAGAATTTGTTACCATCCCGTTCGATTTTGGATCCAAAATATATTCCAACTCCATATACAAATTATTACTTATACTTTGATGATGAAACACAAAAAACAATAAAATGTATATATATAGCGCTTAGCTAAAACCCTTCTTATGTATTGGTTATATTAAAAAAAATACAATGGTATATTCTATCATTAGTGTATGGAATCATTATTTTATCTACAGCAAGTCTAGCTAAAATTAATGTATACGGCCAAATGTCGTTGTTTTCGCGCCATCAGATGTTAGAAAGTACGCGATGATTGGTATCAATACAACACGTGATGGTTGGAGTAACACTAGTGACGATGCAATGTATCACCATATTCATTGTAAGGAATACACGTATCCAAGGCGAATGCAGTATTATAACGGCTGCGAGATTACGAAATAAAAATACTAAAAATAACAGAAAATGCTATAATAAATCCCTCAATACGTCATAGTTCAAGAGCTCCAGCAAACAATGATTGTGAAGAGTGAAGTCGCTGTTTTCGGGGGATTTTATTGCTTTTTCCATGTTGAAGCAAGTCAGAGATTCATGCATAAATCCGAAACGACAGGGAAACGTGGATATAAAAACGTGTTGGTAAGAACTGGGCGTCACCGGTGTTAGCGGAGTCGATTGTGTTACCACCGAAAGTATCACCAGTGACATTTCCTGAGAAGTGCAATGATTGTTCTATGGAAATGGGTGTGACTGTTACATATGAACTTAATATATATATATTCGTAATAATTCACTGACTAATTTTAGTTTAATCCTGCAGTTTAAAAGCAGGTGTCATATCTTTGGATTCGACGAAGGTATTTACATATATGTAGTGTTCAATATGTTGATCTAACACTCTTTATACAATAAGTCTTACCACGTTTAGCTTTAGGATTACATTGTCCTATTAGTATTAAGTAAGAAATATGCTAATTTTGAAAAAGATTTTCTCAGTTGTTTTTGTTGTTAAATCAATGGCCACATACCTCATACAGAAACGCCATGTCGTTCCTCTTCCGTGGCTACAAATGCAACCAAAATATTTAAAAACTTAAGTCATGGGCTGATTCAGCATCTTGCCTTACGTGGGTCTGCTTTCTCTTCAGCTGTTGTTTGACCTAACTTGTCTACACGTGAACGATACACTTTGCACGAAACCTGTTTGTTATAGAACAGCGGAGTTCATATCAAAGACTGAATTCAAGTGATTTCTCACACTTTCGTCTAAAACACGAATGATGGTGCAATAATTCATTAGGTGCATAGGTGAAGGTACATGCACAGTTGAATATTTAAACTAGATGCACAAGGGGGATACGTAGAGCCACCTCAAAGAAATAGTACAAACAAATCTATCAGGAAAGGTTAAACAAATATCCACAAAAATGAGCTTAGATGTGTATGTTTAAATCCCAGAAGTAAAGTAAATAAGAGAAGCGATTTAGACATCATGATAGCGGATATAGACCCCGATATAATAGTCATCACAGAATCATGGGCACATGAAGACATGGTAGATGCTGAATTATCTCTATCGGGTTATGTCATGTTTAGAAAGGACAGACAAGAGAGATGGGTAGGCGGACTCATTCTTTATATTAATTATTAAAGAATCCATACAGGCATATGAAGTACAAATAAAAAGGGAAGCAGATCGCGAGGAAGCTATTTGGTGCAACATAGTTACAAGAAACTCAACTTTAATAACAATAAAACTAGTTTATCGTAGTCCTAACATAAGACAAGAGGATAATGTAAAACTGCACAGTGCTATAAAGGAGATAAGTAAAGGGGAATGTGTTATAATGGGTGATTTTAATCTCCGACATATTCAGTGGAAATCACTAGCGAGTGCTGGAGGTGATGACAACAGTTTCTATTACTAATACAGGATTGTTTCTTCACCCAACATGTTTTGGAACCAACCAGAGGTGGAAATCTGTTGGATTTAGTGTTCTCTTCTCAAAACGAATTAGTTGATAATGTTAAAATACATGAATCTTTGAGATCTAGTGATCATAACCAGATCCATTTTAATATAAAAGTACAATCATGGAATAATGATAAAAAACTGAATGGAGGAGAAATTTCAACAAAGGCAAATATAAACAGATGAGAAAATATTTAGGCCACATATATTGGACTAACTTAATGAAGGACAAGACAGCAACAGAATGTTGGACCATTTTGAAACATGATATTGACGGCATTATTGAAAGGTTTGTTCCCCTAAAAAGCAAGGGAAACGATCTAGGAAGAGACACCTATCAAAAGAAGCTATACGAAAGATTGCTTACAAACAAATTATGTGGAGAGCTTACAGAAACACTGGAAATATAAAAGACTATAATAACTATGAAGAGGCCCTAAACCTACACCCGAACTTCGAAAATCCAAACTAACGTTTGAGCAAAAATTGGCGAATTATAAACAAAATGATAGCAATAGTTTATATGCTTATGTAAGGGGTGAACATAAGGTTCGTGATAATGTGGGACCACTAAAAACAGTGCAGGAAACGTAAAGTATGATATGTTTCAAATGGAAGAGGTCTTGAACGAGTATTTCAGCTCAATGTGTACCACATAAGATATAAGTTCACTGCCATTACCAGTTAATAAAACAAGAATTAATAAATGAATCTCAACATGGGTTCCTAAAAGCTAGGTGTTGTGTAATCAATCTCTTGTTTTTAGAAGAAATTACAAAGTGGTTAGATGATGGGTCACCAGTGGACGTTGTCGACTTAGATTTTTAGAAAGCAATTGATAAAGTGCCACATCAAAGATGGTTACTTAAACTAAAAGCCCATGGCATAGGGGATGGTGTGATCAGTTGGATACAAACATGGTTGACAGACAGTAGACAGAGAGTAATCGTAGAGGGGGAGATTTCAAACTGGAAACCAGTTTTGAGTAGGGTGCCACAAGGGTCGGTGTTGGGATATATATTATTTGGATTCCACGGAGGCTATATTTGGCAGAGAAATTGGTGGTGCAAAAAAGTTTATAAACAAGTAGAATTACAGATTGATAAGTATTATTCTTGCCTTAATATCATTCATAAAGTTGCAATAAACATATATTGAGTAGCAGTTGTGCTTAAAGTTAGTTAGTTAAAGTATTTTAGAACACCTTAGTATAGTGAGTGATAATAGGGTAACTCATTTAGCCTTTAGCCTTCGATAAGTTGTAAACAAGATTTAATAAACCTGATTATGTGGTAGAATATATAGGAGAAAAAGTAACAACCATCAAACTACTTACATAAGATAATATCTGTGTAAGCCAGAACTTGCTAGATATTTTGATTAGGTAGCATTGTTGTTAAAACTAAGCAAGGGCGATAGTCGGGCGGCGTAACGTAAACAAATAAAGCAGTAACGTAACGTAATTGATTGTATTTAAATTAGGTCACTACCGGTAATGTTAGCGTTCGTGACAGGATAAATAGTCGGCTGTGTAATTGAAATTTGTAACCTAAAGTGTGCTGTAGTAGACAGGAAACAGTCTTTATAAAGACTAAGTTAGTTAAGTTATTGAATAAATTCTAATCGGGATACGGCGCCTTGCAAGCGGCAAGTCAAGGCAAAGCGACACTTGGTGTGCGATCACTGCCACAGCTGGGTAGATTTTGCATTGTCCGGCTGTGGGAAGTCTGCAGAAGGAGATAGTTAGGTTGACAGATATTGTGAAGGGAGTGGAGATTGGAATTAGCAAGGAGGCAGGTCGAATGGAGAGAGACGACAGGGAGAGAGGTGAGAATACTGCAAGACTGAAGGAGAATAGCAGTGGCAAGAAAACTGAGGAAAGGAGATTGAGAGGAGGGAAGGTGATTGGAGGGGAAGACATTGGAAAATTGACAACAGAAAACGTGACAAGCATGAAGGTGACAAGGAAGAAAATGACCGTAGAGAAGGAGGGATGGAAGATGGGACGGGAGAGGAGAGAAGAAAATGAGATGGGACGAAAGATGAAGGGATGAAAGGAAGTGAGAGTAAATATAATAGAAGAGAACTCGTTAAAAGGGACGCTGACAGGAGGAAAGGTGAAAAGAGAAAAAGCGACAGGAAAGAATGGACCGGAAGAGAATGTGACAGGAGAGAAGACGACATGGGTGAAAGACAACAACCAGGCATATGCAAACCGGAGGAGCTACTCCGAGGCAGTGATTGTTGACAGTGGGACAGGTTGCATCTATTTAAACTAGATTCCCAGGGGGGACTCACAGGAAAGCCTGAAAATGGAGGCATAGATAAAGACAGCACAAATAAATCAGCAAATAACAGTCTGGAAAACTCTTCTGAAGCTGGATATAAATGTGTTTGTTTAAATGCAAGGAGTATAGTAAACAAAAATAATCAATTAAACATTATGGTAGAAGATATTGACCCTCATATAATAGGTATAACCGAATCCTGGACCACCACCGGTATATCAGATGCTGAATTGGGACTGACAGGATATGTAATGTTTAGAAAAGATAGAATAGGAAGAAAGGGAGGTGGAGTTATTTTATATATTAAAGAATCTATCCAGGCTTATGAAATAAAATTAGAAAGAGAAGCAGATTGCGAAGAAGCTGTTTGGTGTAACATAGTTACAGGAAACTCAACGTTAACAGTTGGGTTAGTTTATCGAAGTCCAAACAAAAGCATAGAAGAGAATGAAAAAATACAAAACGCTATAAGGGAAGTAAGCAAACGGGACTGTATTATTATGGGGGATTTTAACCATGGACATATACAATGGAAATCTCTACAGAGTACAGGGAGTGAGGACCACAAGTTTTTAGTTTTAATTCAAGATACTTTCCTTTCTCAACATGTGCTAGAACCATCCAGGGGTGAGAATGTGTTAGACATAGTTTTGTCCTCACAGAATGAATGTGTTGACAATGTCGAGATATATGAGCCACTGGGGAGTAGCGATCACAACCAGATACATTTTACCATCAAAGTAAAATCAGAAAGGAATAGTAAAAGCAGTATAGGAGAAATTTCCACAAAGGAAGGTATAAGGACATGAGGAAATATTTAGCAAAGATAGACTGGAATAAAAAAATAAAAAATAAGAGTGGGGTACTACAGGGATCAGTATTAGGACCTATATTATTCTTAATATATATCAACGATTTGGATTATGAAATAACAAGCAAGGTGTTGAAATTTGCGGATGATACAAAAGTGTTTAGAAGGATTAAAAGTGATGGAGATAGACAGCATTGACAAGATGATCTTGACAGGTTGATGAAATGGTCTGAAAAGTGACAAATGCTGTTCAATTTTGGGAAATGTAAATGCCTCCACACAGGACATGGGAACGAAGAGGTAGAATATACTATGGGGGGTACTGTACTAAGTACTATTGTAAAAGAAAAGGACTTAGGGTTAACCATTAGTGCTGATATGAAGGCTTCAGAGCAGTGCGGAATTGCAGCTTCAAAGGGAAATCAAATCCTTGGATTAATTAGGCGAAACATAACGTATAAGGAAAAAGAGCTAATAATACCGCTGTACAAAACAATAGTTAGGCCTCATTTAGAATATTGTATTCAAGCGTGGAGGCCATATCGCAGGAAGGACATAGATATGCTAGAAAGAGTGCAGAGGAGAGCAACTAAAATGATACAAAAACTGAGGGATCTTAGTTACGAAATACGCCTAAAAAATGCGGATTAACAACACTAGAGACCAGGAGATTGAGAGGAGATCAGATAGAAGTGTTTAAAATGTAGAATGGTTATGAAAATATTGATAGAAATTTAGTTTAGTTAAGAAAGATAGAAACCTAGAGGACATGAAGTTACATTAGCAAAGGAGCAGAGTAGATTAGATATAAGAAAGTTCTCATTTTCACAAAGGACTGTAAATGAATGGAACAGATTATCTGCTGATTGTGTGGGTGCTAGTAGCGTGAATGTTTAAAAATAAAATCGACTCATACCTCAGACGGGCGGGATACACATAGATAAAAGGGTCGGACTCTCGATAAGCCAAAGGGCTTCCTTGTCCACCTGCCACCTAGAGTTAATTTTCTGGGTGGCAATCTTGTTAAATCTTGTTAAATCATACATGTAGTGCTCAACATGTTGATCTGACATAATTTACCCTTAAAGTCTTACCACGTTGAGCTTTAGGATTACATTGTCCTATTAAGTAGGAAATATGCACCTTTTGAAAATGATTTTCTCCGTTGTGTGTTTTTAAATCAATGGCGACATACCTGATACAGAAACGCCATGTCGCCGTCTCTCTGCTCTGGTGTCTGGTTTTCGTATCGCGGATGAATCAAATCCTTGATGAAGTATTGTTCGCAAGGCGTTAGCTTCTCCTTTATTGTTTCATTCTCTTCCAACAGATGGTCGAACAAAAGAGTGGATAGATCCTCATGCTGAAGAAACAATAAAAAAGCAGAAATACATCTCAACAATCCAGAACTTGTTACACAACACATCCTTGTATTTTGAACCCAGATGTCTGTCAT
Source organism: Paraescarpia echinospica (assembly GCA_020002185.1). Classification (NCBI taxonomy): domain Eukaryota; kingdom Metazoa; phylum Annelida; class Polychaeta; order Sabellida; family Siboglinidae; genus Paraescarpia; species Paraescarpia echinospica. The sequence continues at coordinate 8,495 of JAHLWY010006450.1, read as the reverse complement.
TTAGGCTAGTTCACTTTATAATAACTAGCGAAAGAATAAAGAGAGCTGTATATATGTATGTATGCTGGCGTGATATTGTTGATTGTAATTGCAAATGGTTAATTTGTATTCTTTCTTGTAGGTGCATGCATATTATATATATATATATACATATATATTACCTTGATAGTGAGGTTCCAATATATACATATATATATATATATACATATATATATTACCTTGATAGTGAGGTTCCACTATATACATATATATATATATTATATATATGAATATATATATATATATCTTTTTCTGTCTACCGCTTCTTCTCCCCCCCCTCTCACGGTACCTTGCAAGATTGTCTTTGCAAGGCCAAATGATCGTGATAGGACGCACCACTTCAGTTTGCGCTTCTTGACCGTTGTAAGGATGTACTTTAATTTACTGTTACAAAACAATTTGTGACTACCGGGTATCCCAGGGTGACCTTAATTGCGATGTTTATAGGATTATGAAAACATGCCTACGTAGAACGATTGGGCGTGCAAACAACTTTGGTACAAGCGATAAATACATCTCGAGAAAATCACGCTTTTTAAATGAGATTATTCCATATAGCTATATGTCTATTCAAGATTGAACACTTGATAACACAGACACTACATCTACAAGTCATAAAATATTTGGTTTTGTGCAAAGACGTACACAAGTAATTATCAATTAATGAATAAAACTATTTTGACCCAAGCTTGAGGTTGTGGTCCTCAAAATGACATTCAAATTCAAAATCGAGGGTGGCATCGACGGTCCACACATGCCTTTCTGTTATCCTTTCAGTGTCGGATTTAGCATAAATTTATGCTATAAAAAATGCCATCAAAAGTATAAAGTCACATATTGGACGGCCTATTATAAATAACGTTACTCCGCTGAACGATCTGTACCTGGTCCGCGGCCTAAATACGAGTTTGAATTCATATATATCCAAAAGCAATGTGTATTGATTTGATTCCTACGGCGCAGAAAATTAATCAGTGCGTCCATCATTGCAATGTACATTTCTGTGTGTAACCGTTTAATAAATCATACCACAACAAGTACAGTGCAATAAAATGTGGCTGATACCGTTGTTTTGTTGTCTGGGGCGGCACGAGCCATGAACATTCCATCGAACGCATGCGAGAAAGGTCCGTGGCCTACAATATACGCATGATATATGTTAGTCGTTAAGTCAGTAAACAAAGTATCATCATCTATAAGCCATATAGTGCATGCGTATGCGTTTATTTCTCAGACGTAATGTTTGTTGCTCGTCAAGGGCAGGAAAAAAATCGTGAACAATGACGTGACCCATACTTTGCCTTCATTGATCTATTTAAGGCATTTGCCTGTGTAAACAAAGACGCTTTATGGGGCTGCCATGCCCGTCTTGGATGCCCTCCTAATTGTGGCTCTGCTACTCGACATCTACATGAGAATATGAAAGAATATGTCTTGCATGATGGTGATAAATCGGACCCTTTGACATCACGACAGGTCTGAAAGAGGGCTACGTAATTGCACCCACACTCTTTTTTATATTTATGCATGCCTTACTAAAGCAAAGATCGATCTAGCCAAATGAGTGACCATCACATATCATACAGATGGTGGCGTGTTTAACCTAAGCCGCCTCGTGGCTAAATCGAAAACAGTGACCATTGTTAACCTTCAGTACGCGGACGACTGTACAGTTGTCGCTAACTTAGCACAAGATCTCCAGAACACGCTTGATTCCTTTGTAGATGCATAGAAGCTCTTCGAACTCTCAGTCAATGCGACAAATACAAAAAAAATCTACACCAACCAACACACTTATCAACCACAATAGCATTATTATAGAGTGCATTGCTCTTGATAATGTTGACCATTTCGCGTTCTTATGAAGCAACCTGTCCAATAGAGCAAAACCCGATGCGAATTTTCAGTAGAGAATAATGTGTGCCTGTGTTGTTTTGGGAGACTAAGCCGACGTGTCTTCTCTGAACATGAGCTTAGGATGTCTACTAAGATCCTGGTATACACAGCTTTCGTTCTGCCCATACTCTTGTCTGGCAGTGAAATATGGGTTGCTTACTGCAGTGTCAAAGCTCTTGAACAATTTCAACAGGGCACACTGAGGATTATCTTGGGGGGTCTGCTGCCAAGACCGAATAACCAATGCTAGTCTTCGTGAGCAGGCACGCACCGCTAGCATTGAGGCACGCCTGTTTAAAAGTCAGCTATGTTGGGCTGGGCATGTCAAGCGCATGCCAGACACCAGAGTCCCAAAACAATTACTTTATACCCAACTTTCCAATGGCAAACGTGCTACGGGTGGCAACAAAAACGTTACAAAAACCAAATGAAAACAGACTTGATGAAATGCAACATAGACACGACTATGTGGGAATGTGACTGCGACGATGGTGTGCGAAGGAGATCCATATACAAAACCGGTATGGAACATTTTGAAATAAACCACGCTGAACAGAAAGCCAAAAAACTACTGCGGCGGAAGGATCGTGAACACGATGACAAAACTACATCTATGCTATGCTATGCAAACATGTGTGAGTGTGTATTAGTTTGCGTGTGTGCGTGTGTGCGTGCAATACGTGCATATATGTACGTCTGGGAGTGCACGCATATATATATATATATATAACACTATCTACCGCATTGCCTGTACAGTGCCTCATAATACCGCATTACCTGTACATTTGTAATGACGACTATTACACAAATTTTCACGATCGAATATGCATAAATTATGCACAGTATGAATTCAGTTAACTATTTATATAAATCTAGGTGCTTGTTTTTGGTTTCAATTGCATATTTATAATTATCCTAATTTTGATGTACAGGTAATGTTGTTTTAACTAAAACCATATTACCTGTACATCTGTATATGTACAGGCAATGCGGTGATTTCATGTATATAAACTTACAGCCAATGAGCGGTCACTGGCTGACCTTTTATGACCTACGACACAGTTTTTCATACAATAAATGGCGCCGGTGTTTTGTGTAGTTGCGCGAAACTGTATTTGTTTATATTTGATTCCTTGTCATAGTCGACTGCATTTTACCCCGGCATCAAACTGCTATGCTAGTTACACAACTTTAATGCTTATTGAGTGTAATATGTGTGAGGTAAGCGACTGCGTTACCGACACTGACAGTTCTAACGAAGCCCATCGGCGTCGAACTCGACGAAGTCGAAGGTCGACAATATTAATATAATTCACGATCAACAAATCCCATGGCCCTTCTGGAATAACATCATTCTAGAACGAGCTCGTATTGATTCATGTTCGACATTTTTATTCATATATCAATATTATTCTTGGAAAATTGTCAATGGCATATTTATATATATTGTAGGCTACTGCCCTTAGAACACTCACTAGTAGGAGTCGGACACACGATTTTTGAAGTAGGCGTCTTTTTCGGCGATTTGGATTTTGTTGGTCTATTTTTGTAAGTACTCCACTCAGAACAACAGTTTGCACAACTTTGACGGATTAGTTATTCAATATTTAGCACATAGAAAACCTTACGGACGAAATGGTCCAGGTTTTTGTTAAAACTGCATAACACAAATTAGGACGCACGATTCAATACCATACATTACTCATGGGTGGGGGGATACACTGCTTTATATGACAAATTGGAGCACCCAAACAAGCACTACTTGACTCTAATCCTAAGTTTGTATATGTTCTACTGATCTTTACGTGTTGAATAAATGAAAATTATAATCAAAGATATACACAATTGACTAATTGTTATAGGTTATATTGATAAACTGTCATCAACATTTAAATGTTTGCTTCGATTTGCTTAAAATCAGGCCACACAAATGTAATTAACAAATAATTTGATTAATATTAAGTCAGATTTCATTGCCATATTGTATTACTCGTGGACTATATGTGTGTTATATAAAAACAGTCAACATAAACACTTTTTGTATGTAAATCAATTTATTAAGCTACAAAATAATATGCATGCATACATCTCATTTATTCAGAACACAACTCCACACAAAAATTAAAGTATTTGTCCCAGTAAAACATGTGTATACATGGCTATATTTAACACACCGGTATGTTTGGCCATGCAGTCTAGAAGACCAAAATGTAATGGCTACTGCAGTATGCATATGAAACAATCTATTGCAGCAACTAGCACCATTTTGATAAAATAACAGACACCTTTACAAAGACATCAAAGACAAACGGAACAGACTTCATTTAGGGGAGGGCCTGTCTATTTCATGAATGCCGGGGGGGGGGTGATGCATGCATCAATTTGTGTCTGTAATATATTTATTATGTTCTGTGTGTTTCACTGTTATCTATCAGTTTCCGGTCAATGATACTGTTGTTTTGCTATATTTAAAAAAATGTTTTTGTTGTTGAAATCCTTTCATTGCCCAATCGTTTAGGGGGTGTCCGTCTCGTACACCTATGATTATTATCTTTGAACTGTTAAACTTTATTTGTAGAGCAGGACCCCAAAGGGTAATGTGACTGACATGTATAAAATACATAGTTCCAAAATGCAAACAATCAACACAAAATGTGTAACTTACATAATATATAACTACCACCCTAAATAGTTAAATTATTAATTGCATATGTTATCAGATGGTAACAACATAGATCTACTACACAATTGTATTTGTTTGCATCAGCGTGGAAACGATGACAGTAGTATGCTACATTCAGTCACAGTAACATGCTTATTGCAGATCACTTGCTGAACCAATTGACATTAACAGTTGTATGCCTGTTGCTTTTTAAATAGTATTCTGGTATGAATCTATGCCTATTTTCTGCAAAGAAGGTATGGTCAAACATGTAGTGAAGTTCGCATCAGGTGCAATACTAATTACATGTTGTGCACTTTATGTTCTATCACTCATCTAGTTTGCCAGGCTTTTGCATTTGAGAACAACATTAGTCAGTCTGTATAACCAAACATTTTATGTAATTCAAGTACTTCTATAACAATAATACCTAATCAGTGTATAAACTCTAGAATGTATATTTAATTATTATCCTACAGCACATTCTTAATGCAAAAGGAAAGGCAATGTTGCATTTATTTTTACTTTCGATAAGATCTTATCAAAAATGGCTTGCATGCCATCAATGTCATTATGGCTTGTATACCATAAATATCAGCATGGCTAGCATGCCACCAATACCACCATGGCATGACTACCCTCAATGCCACCATGGTTTGCATACCATTAATACCATCATGGCTTGCACACCACCAATACAACCATGGCTTGCATACCATCAATACCACCATGGCATGCATACCATCAGTACCACCATGGCCTGCACAGCATCAATAAAATCGTGGTTTGCATCAATACAATCATGGCTTGCATATCATCAATATTACCATGGGAAAAATACCATGTGCATAATAATGGGTTGCATACTGTCAATACCATTAAGGGATGCATGCCATCCATACCAGAATGGCATGCATACCATCAAGAGCACCATGGCCTGCATGCCACCCGTGCCATCATTGCTTACATTCCATCAATACCATCTTGTGTTGAATCGTATCTCTACAATCATGCATTTTGATACCACCATGGCATGCATACCATCAATATCATCATGGGTTGCACACTGTCGATACCACCATGGCATGCATGCCATCCATACCATCATGGCTTGCATACCATCAATATCGCCATGGATTGCATACCATCAATACCATCATGGTTTGCATACCACTATGGCTTGCATACCATCAATATCATCATGGTTTGACTACAAATATGTTGTCTTTATTATGGTCCAACTCTGCTTTGTTTGAAGGCTTCTATCTCTGTTTTCCTGTTGAAAGAAATGTTGGTGCAACAATTGAGCAAAAACAAGTTGTTAGAGAAAATCAACAGCACACAGTGTCATCTTGTATGGTTTACTTAAATTGCATCACTGCAAACATTTAAATACATAGTATTGTTTAATTAGTCAAACCATCACTCAGTGTAATCATCCAATATATATTTTAAGAGTAACACAATACAATTGTGAAGCAGATGTATATAATAAGATCCATTCAAGCATCATCAAACTTTACGGTGCAGTATCCTTATCACTCGGATCAATGCAAACTGTTGGTAGAATGTTTTTCCTATCTGATATCCATGAAATAAATGTGTGTTAAATATTAAAAATACTAGCATGAAACTTTATTGTAGTGGTTATTTTATTAACTTTAAAATATGCAAATGTAAACATTGCATTTTCTTCACTTTACTATAATAAACATGTCTAGACAAGAGAAAAACGTCTGGGGCCACAGCACTATTAGCCTTCCTGTTGTGTTGCAATAACACTGTACCTTGTAATTTGAACTTGTAACTGGTGATGTTTGAAATTTGTGGTAAATGAATGCAATATATCTAGCAGGTTGAGTGCTTGCATGTATTGGTAGTGAAACGATGTATATTCGGAAGAGTGTAGTTGGCGTAGCAATTTTTCGCCATTTTTATTTATATGTCACGTGCGTGCAGGGAATCAGGTCTATTTTTGTAAATATTGATGGGCACCGAGCATGGATGTGTTGTAAAAGAGCTGGTGGTATTTGACATTGATGAAATTTGGTCAGTATATAATTTCTGAAATTTCAGATTTTTGAATAGTAGTTTCCTTATAATCTAACAAAACATTAACAAGGCTGTCAGTGGAAAAGTTAACAGTGGTCTGTGCCCTTCTTTGTTGTATACATGTACAATAACTAACCAGGTAATCGTCCTTCATCAGTCATACTATTTTCAACGTATGATGAGGTTAGCATGGTCTCCTCCTAACTCCATCATGTGTATGGCCGAAGCTGGAAGGGAAAACAACATTTTAAAATATGACCTGTAGGAAGCATCTTACAATTAAAATTAATTCAATGTATTTATTGTATTGGTGGTATTTTAGGCGTTTTTGCATGTCTATGCTGCCATTTTAGTTTATAAATGTCCTTAAATCCATATTACTTATGTTACATAATATTCCATATATGTCATAATAGTTATTATCAGATTAAAGTGTAAAATTTAAAAAAACAAAGCCTGTTGTGAGATAAAATTGGTTGTCCAAATATGGACTTTCAGCTTTTTTCACAATGCAACATGTTTATGAGGTTTTAGGTGGTCAATATTTGACATTTCAGATGAGTACACAGTTGAAGATGCTCTGTAATGTCACACGTTAGTCAATTTAAGTCATGTGCAATTTGGGCATTTCATATACAGATTAACTGCCAACTGAAGACATTATAATCACCTCTCTACTGCTCCGGTTGCAGTTCATTTGTGGCAATCGAAGACATCCCAAAGCCTACAAATGTTATGTGCACACATTCAAACACATGATTGACATTTATACATTTTATACAATACAAAGTTACCTTATTATTTAGATTCTACTGCACAGAAAAATGTACATAGATTAAAGGTGTCCGGGAAAAGACACTTGAAAAGTAAATTTACAAAATATTATCAAAATGTGTGCCTTCACATTGATTTGTTGAAGTAAAATATAAAAGTATGCATTGACATTTGTTCAATTTATTGTTGCTGCTATCTTTTCGGGTTCATATTTTAGTGGCTTGAACAGAAGCAGCTATGTGGCCATGGGGAATCCGGAAAATTCAATAAACAAAACAGACAAAATCCCACAATGTTAAAAGTGCACAAATCCTGCGACAAAATGAAATGTGTGCAGGTCTGGGATCAATTACATTACAATGCAATATATTGCAATTACATAGCTTCCTTCCTATTATTATTACATGCTGAAGAAAATGCATTGTGTATAGAAGACTTCCCTTCCAGCTTCGGCCATACACATGGTGGAGTTAGGAGGAGACCATGCTAACCACATCATACATTGAAAATAGTTATGATTGATTTTAATGCAACATTCTACAATGAACTATTAATTTTGGTGCAAGCCAACTTACTCTAAAATAAGGCAGAACACAAGAAATGCAGCCTATAACACTGCATAACTAAATTAAATATGATTATAGCAGGGGTAGAACTACCCACTAGTCCGCTAGTCCGTACACTAGTAAAGATTACGGCGGACTAGTAAATCTGCCTACCAACTAGTCCGGCTGTCTAGTAAAAATCAGCATGTTGCATGATGCCACCATCCGTACCATTGACAAACTAATTCTTTACGTAATGAGGCGACAGTGAAAAGTGAAACAGTGCTGTTGATTGGCTGTTGTGTGACATCAAATTCTGAAATGACAGTTTTGTTTGGTTTAGCGTATCTGGTAGAGGGGTAGGGCTAATGAGTGCAATTGGTGGTCATTTTCAAATGCACGGTTTTCGAATACGGTTTACATCTACATTGCTTTATTAGTCTACGTTTATGCACGATGTATCATTACTTGACTGGGGTTGCAAAACCAGCAGAAAACGCAAGCTGGAAAAACACTGCAACTGCCCA